>PVJS01038890.1:0-19166 GCA_004027185.1 Glis glis
TAGAAGGGACTTAGAAGGGAAGAAGAAGAAATCTTTAGATGGACAAAGGTGATCTAACTGAGGGAGTTGGGAGGGGGGTGGAGGGAAACACACTATAGCACATGATGTACATACACAAACCTATAAGACTCAATCACTATCCGGAGCATGAAAGGGAGGGAAGGGTGAAGAATAGGGTGGGATTGGAGGGAGGGCTAAATGTGCAATGTGTGCATGTATGATGTTCATACCCTGACATATATCAAAATGTATAATTACAATGCGCCAATAAATGAACATAAAAAAATAAATAAAGTAAACCTGGCTCATTATAATACTGAACTGAGCATGCCCAGAAGCGATCATGTCTGCCATCTTTCCGTATGATCTTAAACTGAGTGTGTTTAGAAATGTACACCTTAAACCAGACAACCTCAGATATGTGTCCACCTCTGCACTTGCTTTTCTACATGAATATAGAATAAAATCCCAGAATAAAATCCCCATGCTTCCTTTGTTTGGGGAGAGCATTGCTTTCTTACAACCCCACACTCTCCATATCTACGACAGGTAATAAAACTTTCTCTACTATTTTATCTGCTGGCATTATCTCCTAAGTTGAATGTTAACCTATTTATGATCCAACAATTTATCCTATGTTTATACCAAAGGGAAATTCACGCACATGTTTATAACAATATAATTTAGCAAAAACCATGGAAATAATTCCAAATGTTATGAATGAGAATAGACGAATGAACTGTGGTATAGTCACACAAAGAGATATTATGTTGCAGTCAAAACAAATGAGCTACCCGTAATATGCAGCAAATTAGAAAGTTTTGTCTCAAAATATTATATGCAGACCCTCAACAAGTTGAAGGCATAACCTTCCACAAGGCTACCCTCATATCAAATGGCAGCTGAAAGTCTCAGGGGTCTCCAGGCCACCTGCACTTCTGATCATCTGGCTATAAATTTGAGGGTGCCCATGACTCCCTCAGGTTTGATAATTCACTAGAATGACTCACAGGATCCAGGGAGTCACTCTATTTGTTATTACAATTTTATTACAAAATATAAACATAGGGAGGACCAGCCAAATGGAGAGTTGCATACAGCAAGGTCACCTGGGAGGGAACACAAAGCTTCCGTGCCCACTCATCATGAAATCAGGGTGTTCTACCCCCAGCACCTCCATGTCTGATTAACAATCAGAAAGCTCCATTAAACTATGGGTGGGTGGGTGGGGAGGGGATTTCATTATGCAGCCATGAATAATTAAATCACGGGGCACACAATTAAACTCTAGCTTTCTTCCCCTCATGGAAGGTTAGGCTAGTTCAAAACCCTAACCCTCTAATCACATGGTTGGTCCCTCTGGTCACCAGCCCCCATCAGAAGCTATTAGGTGCACATCCTGAGTCACCTCATTAGCATAACAGTCCTATCACTCAGGAAATTCCAAGGTTTTTTGACACTCCATGCCACTAACTCAGGACAAAGACAGAATTTTTCTTTATTATACAATTCCCTACTGTACACAAATCTCTGACTTGGGGTCTATTTCCAGGAAATCTGACTTAAGAAAGTTGTTGCCAGAGGTGGTTTTAGGAAATGCATGTGATATTTCAGTCCCTGATGTGCTGTGCTCTGTGGCTCTGCCTACACAGCCTGGGCTAGTACCCATGTGAGAGTCAACAAACCCTGTGCTCACAGCACAGTGCCAATGTTCTAGCTTGAGAGTGCTTCTTAATACTCAAAACAATTCTTAGACCTGGGATGGTCCTGGGCTGATTAGTTTAAGCTACAGCTACAGTTATCAATGCTCAATGATGGGGTACATTGTGAGGAATACATGCACATTAGGCGATTCACTGTGCAGATATCACAGCATGCACTTACACAATACAGATGGTATAGGTCAACCACTGCATTGTGCCTATTGATGCATCAAAGGACATATCAGAAGATGTATGAGCTGCTACTGGTATAACAGCACAATGTTCTATAATAAACTTTTTTAAAAAAATAAGGAGTACACTCTAAAATAAGAATAAAATCTGTGCATAGCGGCATGTGTCTGTAGTCCCAGCTAACGGGAGAGGCTAAGGCAGAAGGATCCCTTGAACCCAGGAATTCAAAGCCAGTCTGGGCAACATAGCAAGACCTTATCTCAAAAAAAGAAAAGAAAAGAAAAAATGTTAAAATAGGATAAGTATAATATAAACAATTAACAAAGTAGTTTATTATCATTATCAAATATTATACACTTTTTTTATACTGGGGGTTGAACCCAGGGGTATGCTACCTTCAAGCTAAAACCCCAGACCTATTTATTCTTTATTTTTTTTTTATTTTGAAAGAAGGTCTTGCTAAGGTACTAAGGGTCTTGCTAAGTTGCTGAGCCTGGTCTTGAATTTGTAATCCTCCTGCTTCAGCCTCTCAAGTACTGAGATTATAGGTGTGTGACACCATGCTTGGCAAGTGTATGTACTTTACATAATTGCATGTGCTATTCTCTTACACAACCGGCAGTGCAATAGGCTTGTTTACACCAGCATCACCACAAACATATGAGTAATGCCTTGTACCATAACATTATGGCAGCTATGATGTCATAATGATAGGAATTTTTATTAGCTCCAGTATAATGTTATAAAATCATTGTCATATATACAGACCATGTTGTTATATGGCCACTAACTCTATAATGACTAAAGGAAAGAGTATTGGGCTTTTTCCTCTTTCATCTGTAAGCCCACCATTAGATGAATAAAAATGACCTTCTTTCCAGTGGTCACTTATCTGAGTATTTCTGGGAGTCATGCACAATTCTGAATTCCATTAAACATACCTCACTCTCCACTCCAGCTCTCCAACACAGTCTTCTGCCCCAAGTTGCCATGGGGGGGTACCCAACTCACATTCTGCCCCGTGTCTCAGACACTTCAGCCTCAACATTGTCGAGGACAATGAAGCCTTCTGAGTAAAAATCCCCTTGATCTCCTGCTTCTACCATCGCCCACAGGCACCTCACAGGCAGTTCAACCAGATCCTTGCTCTCTCTGTCTGTCTGTCTGTCTGTCTCTCTCAGATGTGCATCCTACCTACATTAAGCATTAACTGACCTATCAGTTTTCTCCTGAATATTCTCAGGAATCCACCTCCTATGTCTGTGTCCCCACTGCCCTGATGTCAGTCCTCTCCATCTTTCTTAAGCTGGAGGAAAATGCTCACTTGTCTGCTACGCTGCTTTTGTTTTCCTCGAATACTTTCTCTATATAGACTTGAGTGTGGTGCCCCTCAGATACAGACCCAGCAAGTTCCTTTTTCACTCTTATTTTTTCCATTAAGATATTATAAAGCAGTAAGTGCTGCCTATGGAAAGTCAAGGAATACAGAGGTGTATTTAGTAATAAAAGTCTCTGTTATTTATCTGCCCTTTTCTGTCCCATATCCCTTTCTTTCTCCTTCCTTCTGAATATTATCCTCTGTAATGTCAAAAGACAAAGTTACAACAAATTTAGCTTACAGATCTTCATTGACTATTGCTTGTGATTCTAGAATCAGGCAACACCTCAGTCTCTAAAATAGAACCAGTGTTTCCATGACCTGAGCAGAGGAAGTTGGTTTTAAAAACAGAGAAGACTGAAGAAAGCAGAAACAGAGAACAAAAAGCACATTGGTTGTTTCAAAGCTACTTTCCTTGTAAAGGTTAAAGCAAAGGTTAAACTCCTTTTTCATGCCAGCTAAAACTGGCTTGTTTGGGGATTTGGCTGTTATCTCTCAGTCCCCTGATATCTCAGAAGGTCATATAAACAATTTAGTTTCAGCTTGGTGACGTGGAACTTCAGCATGAGTGACTGACTCCATTTTGGTTTGGCCAGTTGGGCCTGATGCAGGAGCCCAGTCCAAACCCATGCTTCCTGTTAACGTCATTTAACAATAAATAAAGTCCCCCCTCTGTGAGCTGCCATGTTCTTTTTTTTGTCTTTCCACTCAGGCCACAGTTAATTGGTTCATATTGAGAGTCCTTTCCTGCGGTTTTTGGACTTAGGCTCAAAGAATAGAATTGACTTACATCCCCATGGCTGGAGATGTAAGACACAAAATTTGCTAAATTTGGTGGCCAGATTTCCAGCCCTGATGAGTGGAGAAGCTGAGGCTATCAGCCAGAATAAAGTTGACACACACAGAGAAATCAAGATGAAACAGAGATAAGCAAAACAGAAAGAAAGAATCCTGTTTTTTTTTTTAAATACAAATGAGATCATACCATAGGAGTTGTTTTTTCATCTTTTGTCCTCTTCATTTAACAGTGTATCTTGGAGGTCTTTCCATTTCCTTCTTCACAAAGTTACTTTGTTCTTTTAATGTCTGCCTGATATTTAATAGTCTGAAAGTTCCCAGCTTAACTATTTCTAACCAGTGGGCAGATTGTTCTCAAATTTTTGTTGTGAAAGAGAATGCTAAATAAATGTCCTTGCATAAATATGTATTTTTTGCAGAAGAAGGATCTAAAAGGGGAATAGTTACTCCTGTTCTCCCAAACCCTCCAACATTTTAAAGATAAAATCCATTCTTCTCACAGGGTAGACACCAACTCTTCTCCTCCCCATAGACAGCTTTCTGCCCCACTTCCCAGCAGCACAAGTTGCTTGATGCGTCCTGCACATTGCCATAGCTCTTTCTTGAACACCTTCTCAATTCCTTTCTGCTCAATTCACTCTTCTTTATTCTCTGTCTCTCAGTTCGGGTTGGGAACCTTCCTGGGAACTGCTCCGCTCTGTTTTTATCACTGCACGTGCCATGTCATATCCGACGGGTTTATTTACATATTGGTTTTCTCCCTTGAATTATGATTCCTCCATGTCTGGTGCTGGGGAGAGTACTCAAGTCTTACTGTTCTATCTGAATTAACAAAGTGTCTGGAACAGAGCATGTGGTCAGTTACAGTGGAATGAATGAAAGTCTATGATCAGATCTATCAGATTTTATACCCTCAACCTGTGTGCACATTTGCTCCTTTCAAAAGTTAATGGATCTGCTAGGTAACATTTTATTTAATCAATAATAACATGTGTACAAATAGTCATATACTTACACATGCCACACGCCACAGTGTATAGATATCTGTTATACTGTGAATGTTGAATGTTCCCCAAAGGCCCAGGAGTTAAAGGCTTGCTCCTAGGGTGGCTCTATTAGGAGGTAGTGAAAACTTTAATAGGTGAGGCCCTTTGGTTACTGGGGGAGACTTGCTTGAAGAGGATTGTGTAACCCCAGCCCCATCCTCCTTTTTTCTTTTCACTTCTGGCCATCAAGTAAGTAAACACTTTCTGTTCCACTGTGTACTCATGCCATAATGTGCTGCTTCACTACAGACCCAAAGCAATGAAAGTCAATTGATCTTAAACTGGAACCTCCAAAAATGTGAGCCAAAATAAATCTTTTCTCTCTAGAAGTTGATTTCTTTCAGGTATTTTGTTATAGTGACATAAAACCAACATAAAATCTACATAATTATCTAAAGGTTTCCAAGAAAAAAATCTCAATATGATCTCATTCATTATTTAAATGTGTTAAGTGGTTTTTCCCCTTAAGACTGCTATGAAAAAGTATTATGGCCAACCTTAATTCAAGAAATAGGTGAGATGGGCAGAGAAAATGACTATTGAGCTAATAGCAAGGTCAAAAGAGGTGCCACATGTGTCTTTGCTCCCTCCCGGCCTTAATAAGACTGATTACCCTCTGCAAGGACACATACAAGGCATCTCCCTTGGAATTAAACTTCCTAACATTTATGACATGTTGCACTATTGCAAAACATTTTCAAAGTAATATCATAAAGCCAGTATACCACTTGACCATAATTGGCTGTTAGGCTAAAATGCAAGAGTGCACAGACATCCTGATGTTCTTTAAAAAAATCATATTCACTGCCTGGGACAGTTATCTGATATATAGATAAAACCTTAAATAGCTATATCAATTAAATAAACTTAATACATGGCCGGGCGTGATGGCGCACGCTTGTAATCCCAGTACTTGGGAGGCAGAGACCAGAGGATTCAGGTTCGCGGCCAACCTCAGCTACTTAGTGAGGCCCTCCGTAACTTCGTGAGACCCGGTTTCAAAATATAGTGTAAAAAATAGGGCCGGGGGTGTAGCTCGGAGGTAGAATGCCCCTGGGTTCAATCCCCGGTACCGCAAATAAATAAATAAATAAATAAACTTAATACATTAAATTTTCTTTACAAGCCCTTCAAATTTCTGCCTTTTAGCCAACATTTTCCTAAGAACTCAAGTCTTGTAAGCTTAGTAAATGAAACTTATAACTAAAATGAATTTCAAGTTATCTTCAACATTTTAAACAACATATACACAAAGATTATTTCAAATTTCTTAAATCTACCATGAGTAGTGACACTATGGATTTTATTTGCTCCATCCCCTCTAACTTAATTTTAAACCTTCCTAAAGTTAAAAAGATCCTCAGCTTCGTGAACATGAGTCCCAGACGAATTGCACTATCTGTCCCAAGAGAATTGAGGTTTCCATCCAAGCAAGTAAAAGGGACTTTTGACCATAGATCCAAGACCAGGAAAAGAAACATCCAGGAAGGTTTTCCCTACCTGCTGACAGACACATGAATTCATTTTTATTGTTACAATAATAAAGTTTCAATGTCCTTACTCTTCAAGGAGAGATGGTTTTACCAATGTCTTTTGGGGGCAGAGTACATCATTACCCAATTTCTTAATCTATATTCACCTAAATTAAGTTTAATTTACCCCAATAATTTCTTTACTCTCTGCTTGAATAGTGTTTTTAATTTTATTTTTAATTTTTTAATTAAAAAATTGTAAGTCAGTCTATCTGACAGGGCGCAAGTTCTTTAGTTAGATGCTATGTGTCTCCCACATCTTCATCTGGTCCTTTAGTTATGATGCCATAGTCATAGTAATGTCAATCTCATCATTTCATAGGGCTATTGTGAGGCTCAAAGAAGCTGACTAAAATACTTAGCCCAGTACCTAAAACATAATAAGCACTGAACAAGTTGTTATTATTTGGGGAGTTTTCACTTACATAGACTTTTATCCAGTTGAATTTTTAGTTAAAATAGCACACAACTGTAGTTTTAAAAATTATATATCATACACTTTCTGCCAGAGTAAGTCCCACTAAAGTAGTAATACAAAGATGTTTAACAGAGCATAAGCCTACAAAGCCTGGGGCTGGCAGCAGGTGGGTGGGAGAGAAGAGATAGTGGTCCAATAAATCAAGAAACCAAAACCAAAACAAAACAAAAACTAGAACCTAGCCAGGTGTGGTGGTACATGCCTGTAATCCTAGTACTTAGGAGGCTGAGACATGAGTAATGCAGGTTCGAGGACAGCCTCCGCGAGTAATCAGACTCATCAACCTAGCAAGATCCTGTTTTAAAATAAAAAATAAAATGGGACTAGGAGCATAGCTTGGAGGTAGAATGCTCCTATGTTCAATCCCCAGTACAAAACAAAAACAAAAAACCAGAACCTAAGCAGGTGGCGGAAAAAACTGAGAAGCAACTTAATTTTTTCGAAAGATACCTAATGAGTTTCAAGATTTGTAGCAATAGTTAGAATGACAGTGGGGCAATAAAATAGAAGCATTAACTGAAAACCCTTTTTAAAAAGCACTGAGACTCAGCCATGTGTGGTGGCACATGTCTGAGATCCCAGCACTTGTGCAGCTGAGATAGGAGGATTGCAGATTTGAGGCCAGCCTCAGCATTTGCAAGGCCCTCAGCAACTTAGTAAGACCCTGTTTCAAAATACAAAAATAAAATAGGGCTGGGGGTATAGCTCAGAGGTAGAGAGAGTTCAATCCTTAATACCACACACACACACAAAATGAGATCCATAGTGCATCTCCCACTCTGCATAGGTGAATAAAGGCCCTCTCGCTCTGACAGAGGTCCAGCTGTTTATTCTGTCAAAAGCTAAATCACAGAACTGTGAACTGGGGTTAGCTACAGTAGAAAGCATGGTACCTTATGAAACAGGGAACTGAATGAAAGCTTAAACATAGATACTGGGAGACCCTCCTAAGACATTTACCCTCCAGACACACACCAGGTTGTGAAACTTTTCTCTGGAAAAGCTGACCAACCTTCAAAAAGAGACCTAATGATTCTTACATCTAGAGTTTTCCAATTGTCTTAGTCTCTCTGGGATGCTATAAAAAACACCTTAGACTGGGTAATTTATAAACACAAGTTTATTGCTTATAATTTCAGAGTTCAAGATCAAAGCGCTGGCAGATTCGGTGTCTGGAGAGGACCCCTCATAGACACTGCCTTCTGTGTGTCTTCATGCAGTGGAAGAGCAAGCAGCTCTCTGGACCCTCACCCTATTCATAAGAGCCGAGCCCTCATGACCTAATCACCTCCCAAGGGCCCTTGTTCTAATGTCATAACTTTAGTGATTAGGTTTTGACATATTAATTTTGGAGGGACACAAACATTTGGACCATAGCTCCCATGTAATGACCCAAGAAGATCCTAAAAGGGAATACTGTGGTTGACGAGCACCCATAGATGTGGAGCTTCCAATTAGCTTGTAGTATTGAGTGGACAACCAAGGATTCCTGTACATGTAAAGAAAACCTCTGAAATGAAATTCAAAACCCCAAATAAAGGGAAAAAACACAGACAGAAGAAAATACCCAAAGACTTTTATTAATATCTTCATAGGGAAAGATTCCTTTGAAATAATCAGGATATATTATTTTTTCTTAAAAGGAAAGATATATCAGAAGATTAAAAATGACCTCTTGAAAGTTAAAAATAGGAAAAAGTAAAGTACCACTTAAAAGAAAGTTTGGAAGATAATAGTGGAAAAAAAATCTCCTAGGATGTAGTACTCCACCAAAATAAAAGAAGAAAGCAGAAGCTATACAAGTCAGGTAAAAGAAACCAACATAAAAGGCATGAAGGAAATCCCTAAGATTTAGAGAAAAGATCTCAAAATAACAGTTGTGCAATAAGCTTAGAGAAGCCAGCAGAGATTCAAGAAGATCAAATGGCTCCAGAGAAGTCTGTTTCCCCCCAAAATTAAAATTGATAGAATGCTAAATATTGGGATGAATTAGTGGCAAGGATATAGAAAAAAAAATATTTTCATTTCAGGGAAAGTGAGAAGCTGTACAGAAAGTCTTTTATACTGTAATATATAGACTCTGAGAAATAATAAAATTAAATACTGACTGAGTGATATTGGGTGGATTTGGAGAGAGAAAAAAGTGAGATAGAGAGAGAGAGAGAAAGAGAGACCGATTCTTGGAATATTTAGAAGAGTGTTGTTAAATTGCCAAGAGTTAGAGATACCTGTTATCTTTATCTTAGTGGCTACTGATTTTAATTCTTTGTGGTCAGAGAACACACTCTATGATTTTAATTCTCTAAAACTGGTTGAGGTTTGTTTTATGCCCAGGATATGATCTCTTGGCCTGTGTCCTATGGAGATTGTATTTGTATTCTGCTGTTGTTGGGTGGAATGTTCTGTAAGTGTTGATCAGATTGTCTGATGTTGTCATTGCAAATCTTTGCAGATTATCTGTCTTGCTCTATAGTTGAAGTTTACAACTATAACGGTGACCTTGTCTAATTCGGGTCTATCATTTTTGGCCTCACATCTTTTGCAGCTCTGTTATTTGGTGCATACACAGTAAGGTTTGCTTTGCTTTCTGTCTCTGATCATTTTCTTTACTCTGACATCTCTTTTACGTGATATTAATAGGCACTTTTTGGAGGAATGTTTGCATGACTTATCTTTCTATTCTTTTACTTTCAACTTGCCTATATTTACAAAGTTTTCTATTCTTTTACTTTCAACTTGCCTAGATTTGCAAGTTTTTACTTTCAACTTGACTTATGACAGTTATGTTTTTTAATTTACTCTGCCTATCTTTGTCTTTTGTTTTCTTAGATAATTTATATTTGATGTAATTATTGACATGTTAGTACTTAAACTTGCCATTTGTATTTTCTTTTTGTTCTCCTGTTTTTGTTTTTACACGTTCTTTTTCCTATTTCTTATAGGTTACTTGAACCTTTTTACAATTGCATTTTGCTTCATCCATAGCATTTACAAGTACATCACTTTGTACAGGTCTTTCAGTAGTTGCTCTAGGTATTATACTACATATACTGTAACAAATATAGAAACCTTGTTTTTATATACTTTTACCCTTCTCCAGTTATATCGCAGTTGTTTTAAATACCTCTTCTACATGCATTTAAAACTATTAGACAGCATTACATTTTTAGCTTCAATCATTGAACATAATTGAGAAAACTCAAAAGAATAAGGAAAGTCTATTATATTTGCCCATATTTTTGCTTACTGTGTCTTTTCCTAATGCTCCAAGATTGCTTAATTTGTTGTTTCCTTTCTGTTTCAAGAACTCCTCTTAGCCATTCATTCAAAATAGGTCTGAATGGTAACAAACTTGCTTAGTTTTCCTTATTCTGAGAATGGCTTGATTTCTCCTTCATTCTAGATATGAATGATATCATTGGATCTGGGTTTTTAGGTTGACAGTTTCTTCTTTCCTTCCTTCTTTCTAGCTCCTATGGTTTCTAATGAGACATCTACTTTCATTCTAATTGTTTTCACCCACAGGTAAGATGTCCTTTCTCTATCACTATTTACAAGACATTTTGTTTGTTTTCGTTTTCAAATTTGTCTATAATACGTGAATTTCCTTGGGTTTATCCTCTTTGGGATTTGCTTGAACCATAGGTTTATCTCTGCCAAATTTGAAAGTTAGATTTCAGGTTTTGCAAATTTGGGAGATTTTCAGCATTTCTTTGAGCATTTTCCCCACCCTTTTCCTCTTCTTCCTTTCCTTCTAGGACTTTGATGACATGAATATTGGGTCTTTTGTTATAATTCTTCAAGTTTCTAAAGTTTTGTTTGTTTTATTTATTTCTTTTTTGGTCTATTTCTCTCTGAGGTTCAGATGTGTCATTTTTGTTGTTCTATCTTCAAGTTCACTGATTCCTTCCTATGTTTCCTTCGTTTTGCTATGGAGGCCATACATAGCATTTATTTTTTATTTCTGTTACGATGTTTTCTGGTTTTAAATTTTCCATTTGGACCCTGTCTGTATTTTCTCTTTGTTAAATCTTTCTATTTTCATTTGTTTCAAGCATGTACATAATTACTTATTATAGCATTTTTGTGATAGTTACCTAGAAATCTTTATCAGATAATTCTAACACTTCTGTCATGTTGGTGTTGACATCTGTTCACTGTCTTTTATCACCCACTTTGAAGTCTTTCTGACTCTTGGTATGATGAATTATTTTCTATTGAAACAAAGATATTTGGGGCATTCTGTCCTAAGACTCTGGCTCTTATTTCTGCTTTCTGTCTTAGCTGTCTTTCTGACATTGCTCCATGAGTAGAAGCAAGGAGTGCTGCCTATTACTGCCATGTGGGGGGTTTCCTGCTCTGTTAACATCCATGGCAGTGGGGAGATGCTTCTGTACTGCTGGACAGTGGTGGGAGTTTCAGCTCCCTGCTAAGTCTCCATGGCTAGGAGGAGCAGAAATGCCTGGTAACTAATCTCCTTGCAGCCTCTACACCAGAATGGGATGATCTCATTATTGCTGGGTGGTGGTAAAGTTTTGACCCTCCACAAGGGCTCCACTCACACCCCCAACCCCAGCAGGGAAAGAGAGGTGTCTCTGGTTACTGAGGGAGGGGTGAAAATTCAGGCTTTCCATGTGATCTCCCTTATAGTGCTGGGGAGGGGGCTCATCACTGCCTGGCAGAGATGAAAGTCCTGGGTCCCTACTTGATCTTCTGTATACGCTGGGGCTTTGCGATGCCTCACTATACCTTTGCCAGGGTGGAGGTCTCCCTCCAAGTATGGTGGGTATATTCAGCTTTCAGCTGCACCCCCGAAACTTAAATGTGATAGTATGTCCCTATCATTTGTGATGCCCCAAGTTTCTGCAAATTTCATAATGGTTACTGATAGATATCTTCTTCTTCCCTATTTATGTTAGATCCCTTTTTTATGTCAGAGTATAGTTTTCAAAATAACATTTAAACAGAATGTTACTGAGTCCTAGCCAGTCAGGGTACACTCAAGGCAGGCATTCAAGACATTTTGGCAGGATTTCCCCAAACCAGGGCACTACTTGTTTTCCATTGGCTAATTGGAGGGGCAGTCCAGATGGAATCGATAATATGTTGAAGTCCAAAAAATCCTGATTACTAATGAATGTTTCTTTACAAGCTGGTTTCATTTTAGGAAAATTCAGTGCCCTAAAATCTTAACTTATAGAAAAGATAATTTAGAGAGTGACTAGTCCCAGGAAGTTTTGGGGGTATTATTGCAGTATTCTAATTAATTGCACTGGATTCTATCAGACTTCCTCTTATTGTATAACTTCTGTCTGAACTGCAACATAGTACCACACTCTTATAAATGTTTGATAAGTCTAAAGTGAAGAAGTAACCAAGTGAACATATGAGTGAATACAACATTGCATGAACGACTGAGTACAGAAGAGAAGCAATGGCCGAAAAACTGAATCATGTGCCGCGTGCATCCACCTGCCATGACTTCCCGTCTCTATGTTTAAGGACAAATCATTTCAGGCCCAGAGGGTACTTGTTACACTATATCAGGTGAGTTTACTAAACAAACAACTGATGACTTGGGCATCTATTCCCTCCCAAGCACAGAACACAGTATTTTTACAGACAATTGACTTTCTTTACAAATCTTTCACTAAAAGTTTCCCTTAAGGAATAGGCCTATACCCTGAGTATAAAAACAAACACCAATAATGATTAATTCTAAATAATGAATTTCCAGGTTATATTTTATAAATCACGCATTTTAGAGAAGGCAGAGCCAGGTACATGTCGGGCCCTATACCATGCTCTGGATGTGGAGCGATAAATAAGATAGACAATGGTTCTGCCCTCACGGAACTTATACTCTCATGAGGGAGACCAACCAAAGAAAACAAATAATAGCAAATTGTAATGAGTGCTATGAAAGAACCAGACAACACTGAACTCCAGACTAACAGGGGACCTGCTTTAGATTGAGTAGCCTCTGAGGAGGAAATATTCAAGCTGAAAGGCTCCATTTTTTAAGGATCAAAATGGACATCATGTTTAACCTTTTGAAGTTCCACTTCCATGGCATTTGCTGTTCCTGGCATTACACATCTTCCACCCACAATGGTCGCATGGACACCAGTCACAACTCTGCAGAGGGTGTTGTCTACAGAGGGAGTTTTACAGGCACCTACTTGGGAGGTCAACTCTGCACCATAAAATGTTTATTATGTTAATTTGGGGCAACCTTTTAATCTATGTAAATACAAATGAAAACACAGAAAACTTGAGCTATGTACATTAAGTGTGGCAATATACTATCCTAGTATGAGCAATGGGGCAAGTCAAAGGGACTGAAGAAGAGCACCTAACAAGTATTGGGTGCCCCAGTTAAAGCATGGTATTTCTTCCCTTTCCTTCATTTTTTTTCCTTTAACCTAACAGTGAGTGAAATGAATGCTCATGTTCAGAAAGATACTTGAACTGTCTCTGTGCATTTAACATGTAATAATAAAAAGATGACTGACAAATAGTGGAGGAGGTAGGTGACATAATTCTAAAGCAGATGTCATATTTTTCAGGTTAGACAAAGTTTGTAAAACAAATTGCAAAATTATAAAAACCTATCAAGTACTAAATACCTAGCAAATTGCCTTTTTGCTAACTATTGGCTGGCTGACGGACATAAATATATGGAGAGATTTATGCAAATATCCAAAAATAAAATATGTGTTCATATGTGCACATAGGTACTATTCATTGACTAGCCATTTGTGTTAGCACGGTTACTTGCCCTTGGGGGCGATCAGCCAAAACCTATTAAGTCTTGCCATGGAGAAAACAATTTTAAGACTCATTAATTATGCCTAAAATTTACATTTTATTTTTATTCCATGTCTTGATTACAGCCTATTAATAAACTAAAATATGCTTGCATTTAAAAAATATTTCTGGATTTCACAAGCTTTGTTTTCAAAGAGGGCAAAGTTCAGTCAACATTTTAATTTACTAGGGGACTGGTCAAGGGAAAAGGCTTTATTAAATAAAGAAATTGTCTTTGAAGAAATAGTTTAAGTTCAATAAATGTATTAATGCCCACTGAGGACTTTTTAATTTAATTTGTGCTTTTATCAAAGTAAAATAGAGAGTTTTTTTAAATTAAAAAACACTACAAAGCTCAGAAAGCTAAATGCAGTTCATTACACCACCTCTCCTCAAGCCTGGTTCATTTAATGTTTTAATTCTTTTCTTCTTGAATTTTTCTCTGTGTTTCTAAATAGTTCACATAGAGAGGTTTTTTTGATTTTCAGAATTATTTATGGATTTCAAAATAAAGATAGATTTACTTCTTCCTTTTCAGACTTTATACCTTTTATCTCTTATCCCTGGCTGATTTCATTGGTTAGGACTCCCTGTCTGGAGTTGCAGGGCTGATGCTTTGTCCTTGATCTTGGGAGTAAAGCATTCATTCTTTTGCCATGATGAAAGAGAGTGATATTATTTCAGGACTTTGTAGAGTCCTTTAGAGGATTGAGAGAGCTTCCCTCTATTCCTAATTTCCTAAATTGTGTTGGTGTGATTGTTTTAAATTAAGAATGGATATTTAATTTCATCACATTTCTTTCTATGCCTATTGAGATGAGCACATGGTTTTTCTGTTCTAGTCTATTGATGTGGTAAAGTTACATTATTTTTCTAATGTCAAGCAAACCATTGGGCTATGAAGATTGATTCCTTTTAAGTATTCTGAATTTGAGTTGTTGATGTTCTGAAAGAATTTTGTTTTCCTTTTTTTACAGTATTGGGAATTGAACACATGGCCTCAGGCACTAAGCTATATCCCCAACCCTTTTTATTTTATTTTATTTTGAAGTAGGGTCTCACTAAGTTGCCCAGGCTGATTCTCAACTTGGCGATTCTTCTGCCTCAGCCTTCTGGAGCCTTGGGATTACAGAGGTGCAATATTGCTCCCACCTCTGAAAGGATTTTTATGTTTGTTCATGCAATATTTGTCTTTAGTTTTCTTTTCATGTAACATCTTTGCCAGGTTAGGTACCAAGGTTATAATTGCCTCATAAACTATATTGATGAATATTCTTGTCTCCTCTAGTATTTGAAAGTTTATATACAAGCATTGGTATTATTTCTTCTTTACATTGTTGATTGAATTCACCAGTGAAACCATTTGAGTTGAGAGCTCTTCTCCCCCCAAGGAGTTATTTAATTATAAATCCAATTTCTGTAATAGGTATTAGATTATTTATAGATATTATTTCTTCTACTGCTGTGGTTTTCAAGAAACTGATTTTCATTTAATTATTAAATTTATTAGTATGAAAATTTCCTTATATTCCCTACTATCTTTTAAACATCTTCAGGAACTGCAGTGATTCCTCTGCTTTATTTCTGATATTGGTAATTTATTTTCTCATTTTTTTCCTTGATTAGTCTAACTAAGATTTTATCAATTATATTAACTTTAAAAAGTTATTTAATTGTTTATCCACCTTCCATATCATTGATTTCTACATATTTTTATTATTTTTCCCATTCTCTTTACTTTGGGCTTAATTTGTTCCTCTCATTCTAGTTTCTTAAGGTGGAAACACAGAACATTGAATTTACACATTTCAAACGATAAATTTCACTCTAAACATTGCTTTGGATAAATCTCACAAAGTTTGTTGTCTTGTGATTTTATTAGATTACAAGTTACTTTCTTATTCCCTCTTTGTTTTTTTTGTTTTTTTGTGGTACCGGGGATTGAACCCAGGGGCGTTTTACCTCCGCGCTACACCCCCGGCCCTATTTTTTTATACTTTATTTTGAAACCGGGTCTCACAAAGTTGTGGAGGACCTCACTAAGTAGCTGAGGCTGGCTGCGAACCTGGATCCTCCGGTCTCCGCCTCCCAAGTACTGATATTACAAGCGTGCGCCACCACACCCAGGTCCCTCTTTGGTTTTTATCTTTATTTTTTAAAATTAAAAAAAATTGGTACTGGAAATTGAACCCAGGGCATTCTACCTCTGAGCTATACCCCTAGCCCCATTTTTTTTCTTATTTTGAAATAGGGTCTTGCTAAGTTGCTGAGGCTGGTCTAGAACCTTCAGTCCTCCTGTCTCAGCCTCCCAAGTACTGGGATTACAGCTGTGCACTACCACACCCAACTTGATTTTTATTTTTGACACACAGGTTATATAGACATTTGTTAATTTATTTCCAAATAAATGGAGATTTTTCAAGACATGTTTCATTATCGATTTCTAATTGAATGACTTGAATCTTCTTTTAGCAATCTTGTATGACTTGAATATTCTTTCAGTAAGACAGAAATTTGTTTCATGGTTCCAAATATGGTCTTTCATGGTAAAAGTTTTGTGTATCTGAAAATAATGTGTCTTCTCTTTACTTAACTGGTTTTCTGTCTCCTCATTCTATCACTTTTTGAGAAACAAATGTTGAAATCTCTGATTCTAATTATAGATTTGTCCATCCTTCCATGTAGTTGAATCAATTTTTGCTTTGTATGTATGGAACTATGTTGTTTAGCACAGCAATATCCAGGAATGTTCTGCCTGCTTGATGAATTCACTATTTAATCATCATAAATGGGCTTCTTTATGGGTAATATTCTCTGCTCTGAAATATAGTTTATCTGATATTAATATAACCACTCCCATTTTCTTTTGATTTGTGCTATGTAGTTATCATTTTTCATCCTTTAACTTTTTGCCTATGTGAGTCTTTATATTTAAAATGGGTTTGTCATTCCCCATCATAGCCATTGGTGGCCACTGCCTGACCGCTGGGGTAGACTAGCATGCCTCAGAGGTCATTCCCCTCAGTACCTCTGCCTTGCCTTCTCCTGGGGATCCTCAGGATTCTAATCCTTTAGGGAAGTCCACTCATGACCATTAATTGTCAAAGTTCACCTGGCTTTTTCCTCCTCCTACGGAAGGTGAAAACAAAACATTGAGATGACCCACCATGAGGTTTCCTCTCATTCTGATGCTCTATCAGGAGTGAAAGCTGGCATGGGTGTCTTTGCTCCTAGAATGAGCTTGTTACTTTCTGGACATCATTCATCTAGATTTCCTTGCAACTTCAGCTCTCCAAAGTGTTCAATGAAACCATGATTTCGTAGCTTATCCAACTTTTTCATTGTTGGTTGATGCAATGGTCTCTTAAAGCTTTCTACATCTTAACTAGAAGTCAAAGTTTGATTTTTTTATTATAAGAGGAAGAAACCAAGTTCTTTATCTCCTATTGTCCTTGTGCTCCTCACTACTCCTAACTTAGATTCTTTCTATCTTCCTATATCTATAGGAATATTAAACTGTTTTTATTGAATACAATAAAATGTTCACATCATTTTAACTATATAACTAGTGTCTATTACTGTGCTGCACTTACTTATTTTTATGCCTGTTTGTCTCTCCCAGATTTAATGATTAGTGATAGAATATAGAAAGTGGAGCAAGAACTCTAGATTCTCAGGTCTTATAAACTCTATCAGAATTCTCCAAGCTCAAACACTTCACGAGTCCTGTTGGAGGCATTTTCTCCTGGAGCCCTCTGTCTGTTCTACTCTGGAGTGGTTGATCTGGGCCCAGAGCATAGCAGACAACCTGGATTTTGGTTCATTTCTTCCCACACTGAATCTTTTGTTGCTTTAATTCTTTGTCTTTGTCTTTTTTTTTTTTTTCTTATTTCATTCTCTTGTTTGGTGTAGCATATCCACAGTAGCTTCCTGAGAAACAGTGTGTGGGAGGTCAAAAATTTAAGTCCTTGCATATTTGAAAAATGTTGCTGGTTGATAGTGTGGCTGATGAAGAATTCTAATTTAAAAATCATTATCCCTCTGAATTTTGAATGAATTTCTTCTTTGCTTTCTAGCATTATTGGAAATGTTACTGTAGAAAAACCCCATTCCATGCCAAGATGTGGTTTTCTTTTTTTTTTCTCTTTTGAATCTTTTAGGATCCTCTCTATTTGCAAATTTCTGAAGTTTTGTGTGAATTAACTTGGTGAAAAAGTTGGGCGCAGTGGCGCATGCTTGTAATGCCAATACTTGGGAGGCTGAGACAGGAGGATCGCAGGTTCACAGCCAGCCTCAGCTACTTAGTGAGGCCCTCCACAACTTGGTGAAATGATCATTTTAATAGTATTTTCTTATTTAATGGATCTGTTATCTTCTTTCATTTTTCCGAGATACTTTGGAGCCTTTTAATTATTTTTGCTCCATTTTTAAAAAATTGCCTCTCTGAATTCTAAATCCTCTATTTCTCTAAATCCTCTTTCTCTTTCAGGTAAGAGATTTCCTCAGATGTCTGGTTTATTCCTAGCTGTTTCTTTAAAATTAGTAAAAGACATAAAAGCACTGTATTAGAAATACAGTTGTAAATCTAATAACATATGTGAAATAACATATTTTCTTATATGCCGAAAACAGTAAAATGCTAAAAGAAGTCAAAGATCTAAATAAATGGAGAGACATATAATGCCTGTGTATTAGAAGAGTCATCATAGTAACGATGTCAGTTCTCCACCAAATTGATATATATGCATTTATGCAATTCCTATAAAAATCCCAGCAAGAGATTATTCTAAATTTTATATAGAGGTGATTTTTTTAAGTTTTCTGTATATTCTAGATATGAGTCCTTTATCTGAGGAGTAGCTGGCAAAATTTTTCTCCCATTCTGTCGGCTCTCTGTTGAAGTTCTTGATTGTTTCCTTTGCTGCACAAAAGCTCTATAGTTTAATGCAATCCCACGCATTGATCCTCATTTTAATTTCCTGTGCCTTTGGGGTCTTGTTGAAGAAGTCTTTACCTGTGCCTATGTGTTGAAGTGTTGGGCCTATGCCCTCTTCGAGTAGCTGCAAGGTCTCTGGTCTGATTTCTAGGTCTTTGATCCATCTTGAGTTGACTGTTGTATAAGGTGAGAAAGTGGGGTTTATTTCTATTTTTCTGCATATGGTTAGCCAGTTTTGCCAGCACCATTTGTTGAAGAGGCTATCCTTTTTCCAGTGGGTGTTTTTAGCCCCT
>PVJS01038891.1:0-19167 GCA_004027185.1 Glis glis
AGAGAGAGAGGAGAGAGGAGAGAGAGAGATTGATCGCACGCGCATGCGCGCTGAGGCTGGCCGCGAACCCGGATCCTCCGGTCTCCACCTCCCATATTATACAATGTTTCTAACTCATCACATGAAGCCCAACTAAGTTCCTACATCCTCTACATTGCATCATTCAAACAGTGAGTTTTCCCCTCTTGTGGGTTTCCATTTATATGACACCTACTATCATTTTATAATCAAATTAGCATTCCATCTTAATAACTAATTCACCTCAGGTACTCAATAAATACTGATTGATACATGCTATTTCTGTGTATTACTGGGTCTATTATACATTTAATGATACTGGTAAATATTTTGGGGCAATAACCATCTTAAAAATTGTTTTGGCATCCTATACTCATGCCAGTTCTAAAATATATGTGTGCGCGCACACACACACACACACACACACACCTATAATTGAATAGAATTCTTTTATGACATCTAAAGATTTTGAATTCTTGTTTTGACAAAAAAATTCTCAGAATATAGTTTTTAATTGAAAGAGTGAACTGTAATTATGCTACAATTAAGATTTGTGAAAGTGGTAAAGAAACAATTATCCCAATACACTAGGTTCGAGAATCTTTAATACATAGGTTTAAACTGTCCTTATTTTTTAAAAGTTAATGTGAAAAAGTTCACAGGTAAAGTGAAAGGAATGAAAAAACCCAAACTTAGAAAATATTCTTTAATTATAACAATGCACCAATAAAGTATAAAATAATATTCTATAGATAAATACTTGTCTTTCTTACATCAAAGCTTTGGTCACACTAAAAAAAAGTAAAAAATAAAAGCAGAACTGATTTGGGCAGCTTATAACTACATTTGCATTATTTGAAAACCAAAGTCACACACACACAAATCCAATTTTAAGACAGGTGTCATGGTGCAATGCCCATAATACCAGTACTTGGGAGGCTGAGACAGGAGGATCACAAGTCCGAGGACAGCCTCAGCAATGTAGCGAGACTCTCAGCAACTTAGGTAGACCCTGTTTCAAATAAAAAATAAAAAATAAAATAGGGCTGGGGGTGTTGCTTGGAGGTAGAATGTGCTTGGAGGTAGAATGCCCCTGGGTTCAATACACACACAGACACACACACACACACACACACACACACACACCTAATTTTATCAAGAGAAAGGAAATGTTCTGACATAGAGTGAAAGAAAGTATCCCAGATAACCATTATTTCCTGGTGTATAGAAAAGTATGTTTTAAAACAATGACAAATCAACTTTGCAAACTCCAAAGTTGTGATCAAGTAAGACAGCAAAATTTCTATCAACCAAAAGGTTTCTTATATACAGAAGAAATATAGCTATGCTACTCATAAACATTGGTGTTTAGAAATGAAGACCAATTGACCATTTCCTCCATACTAGCACAAAATCCTAATTATGTCCTTATTCTACTTTTAAAGAATCTGAAAATAAAAACTGAATCTCTCACCACTCTTGATAAAGACTATGTCTAGCAGTTCTTAGTCAAGAGATGCAAATGTATTTTCCTATATTAGAGTTTGTAGAAATAAATGGAAAGGACACACAATAATCAGGGCACTTGGATGAAAACTCCTTAGCAATTAATAATAAAAACATTAAGGGAGTTCAGTTCTGTTTTTGAGATAGAAATGGAGGTAAAACTGTATTTTCATATGTTTCCTTTTATTTCTGGATATGGAGAATTTCCATGTGAGTTGAAGGAAAGCAAACACAGAAAATAGTTGGAAGGAGTGGTTGACATAGGTCTAAGCAAGTTACCTTGTTTACCTGCTGTCCTCATCTATGAAATGGGGGACAATAATAGTATATACCTCACAGGTGGTGTGGTGCAAAAACTATAGTTAAGCCTTGACGTTGCACTATTTTGAGTTCTGGTAAAATCAGGAGGACCTCAAACTGCCTAAGTGCAAGTTCTTCTCACACTCTGCTCATGTGGAGACGGTGGACCAGGTGCAATTCCTGCTCATTCCTTAGTAGCAGGTTTCAGTTCATTGCCAGCCTGTGGAATTATTCAAACAAGCCAGTCATAGCTCCCTGCAGAAACCAGGGACACATCACCCTTTCAATACTACAAAGCCTGCTTCCTACTGCCCCTGGCTGCTCACCCTAAGTGCAGTTTCCCTGTGGCCTTGCATGGCATGCAATGTCCTCTTTCTCTCAGCTATGAGTATGCATGACTAATAAATTGCTATTGATTTCACCTGTCCAGTGTTGTGTGTGACTCAAGGTTGGGAATCCCCTCCTCACCGGTGGAATAAATAAGAGGCTATCAAAACAGGCAGTGAGAATATAGTATGAGCCAATAACTGTAAAGTTCTTAAAATAGTGCGATAGTATATATTACAAAAGTTCTTGCTAGTATTAGAATTATGCAATATTGAGTTCATAAAGTATAATATAACTAAATAAAAATATTTAAACATTATCTAACAAGTTAAAGAAAAGATTTCTAGACTAAACTTGGTTTAGAGAAATTATTTGGCTCACAGTTGTCCCTTAATTCAGTATCTTGCTCAACAAATGACCCCAGACTTTTAAAAACGGGGAAAAAATGGAAAAGAAATCCACTTAAGAAACACTTGTCTATAAAATAACTGGTTATAGAAACTATAACATATTACCTATACCATTATATTTCTTAATTTTCAAGAATTAACATTTAGATTTAAAAATATTAAAAACAGAGAAAGTCATCAAAAACCATATCCTTCTCTCCTGAAAATAAGAGCAACTGTGTAATACTTAACTCTTCTTTCTCACACAGTAATGTACTTGGATGACTGAAGTTTTATTCATGCTCTCACAATTGTTGATAGTAAATAATAATCTATGAGTACACATAAAAAACAAAAAGGATGTGTGTTTTCCATTTTTACCTCTTTATAGTTATTGAGAAAGCATTTTTCTCTCCAACCATACAGTAAGCTCTCTAAAATCTTAGGTCAGATTCTGGATGCCTTTTCTTCAAAAAACCTAAAATGTACATATGAGTTGAATAACTTCCTAAAATTAAATGTTTATAAAACAATCATTTTTTCTATTTTCAGAAATAGATAACATTTCTAGATTAACATGCAATGTTCAAAGTACATATTGGATGAATTCCTGAAATTTATACATTAAGTCTTCTTATCTACCATACCCTATTAAAGTAAAACAATACAATTGCTATCTTTTGAATTCAAAACTAAGGAGAAACACTAATTTTCTGATGAAATATTAGTAAGTACATCAGGTTCTTAAAGAGAAATCTTATCACAATTGATAGGACAACATAAAGTAATATGCTGTGGAGATAGCCACAATATTTTCATTCACTTCCCGATTATATACCTCGATGTCTACACATGAGTGCTCAGTAGGCACATACATATACATTGTTATTTCCTTGGTGATTTACCCACAGCACTATGGATATCTATTAAACCTATGAGCATTTTTTCTCTTAATGCATTTTTAATTTATCATCTCATTTGAATTTGTTCTCTGTGCTACCCTTCACTTAAATTATTTGTTCTATTATTTCAAAACAGTAAGAGCTTTATAAAATATAAAAATCCCACATGTTTAATGTTAACCCCCCTCCAAAAAAAAGATAACAAAGAGTAGATTGATTGGGGGTATGGTGGTACACAACTGTAATACCAATACTTGGGAGGCTGAGACAGGAGGATCGCAGGTTTGAGACTAGCCTCAGCAACATAGTGAGACTCTGCGACACAGCAAGATCCTGTTTCAAAAAACAAAACAAAACAAAAAGGGCTGGGGTGTAGCTCAGAGGTCAGAATGCCCCTGTGTTCAATCCCCAGTACCATAAATCAAACAACCAAGCAAACAAACAACAACAAAAGAGTAGATGGTAAAAATAATCTCTTGTAATCCTGCCACACAGACATTAATACTGTTAATTTTGGACTTCATTCTTTTCTATTTCTTTATCTTGTTAGAAATGAAAAACTTCATATATTTTAAATAAGCAGAACTTTCTGCTCAATAGCCTGTTATGGGCATTCTTCTACTTCTATACATTGATCTATATCTTAAAAGTTGTCCAGTATTACACTGCATTTATGACACATAATTTGATTAACCAATTCCCTCATTAATAGTAACCTCTGAGTATTGAGCATTTACTGATGATACTTTAAAGATGAGCACTGATGCAAGTGGCAATCAAACCTATCCTGAAATAAGGTTTAGTCAAGGAGGAAGCAACTATAAAAAGGAAAAAGATGCCGGGCATAGTAACACACACCTATAATCCCAGTACTTGGGAGGCTGAGACAGAAGGATCACAGGTTCAAGAATAGCATCAGCAATGTAGTGAGACTCTCAGCAACCTAATGAGACCCTGTTTCAAAATAAAAATTAAACGAGCTGAGAATGTAGCTCAGAGGTAGAATGACCCTGAGTTCAATCTCCACTACCAATAAATAAATAAATAAATAAATGAAAAAGACAAAGGAAGATTGTTCTTACTCTCTAGCCTTTAATCTATAGCACCCTCATTGGCCTTTATTGACAGCAAGGTGCCCCAGCAACTAGAATCAAGAGGGAACAAGGTGGGCAGATTGCCAGTGGAATCTTTTAAATACAATACATGATCTGTAGACTTCAAATTGGAAGAATCCGAAAAAACAGCATAACTTGTCAATTTTTTTTATCTTGTTATTGCTCCCAGTTTTCCAGAGATAATTCTGTTTAAATATAATCATGAATGACCCATAATTTAGTATTTTTATTCTAAATAAAAATACACCAGAACTAGGCAACTTTTTTTCCCTCAGGCATGAGCCCCAATCCTAAGCTTATATCTAAGTTTCCAAAGTTTTCTATCAATCCGAAGATAATTGTTGCTCATTAATTAAGAGAAAGAATTGTATAGCATTTCAAAACGCTCAAAGTGCTATGTTTAAAAAAGATATGTTCTGCTAGCTTAATCAGTCATGCAATAACTGACAGGAAATAGTCTCATACCTTGCTTGTGCCATACTGCTATTTTAGACCATGAAAATGCTTTTTTAAATTTCCCTTTTTATGAGACTCAAAGTCAAAAGCTGACTGTCCATTGCCATGGAGACAGTTCTATTTAAGGTACTATATTAGTTCTTTCCTCACAGAGATAGAAAAATGGTCAATAGAAAAGCATCACCCTTCATGGTTTAGAATTAAGTAACTGCATATGCTTCTGGGTTAGCCAGTACGTAAGAGAATTTGGAAGTAGGGTGGGGGCAATTTAATAGAGCTCATTATTTTTCCTGAGTAAGATGGATGCAGGCTACATTTTAATATTAAACTGGAGCCAATATGCAGAAAACAGCCATTACCTCAAAATTAGATGCAACCAAATAACAAAATAAAATTATAACCTGTCCTAGATAGCATTGTTACTAACTGAAACAATCTTTGCTTTTCAAAGAGCAATATTCTATTTATTTAGGGGCTATGTGTGTGTGTGTGTGTGTGTGTGTGTGTGTGTATGTATATGTGTATATGCGTGTATTTAGGTTTATTTTAATTTGCAGAGTTCCTGATATGACTTTGATACACCATTTGTAACTGAGAAGTATGCTCCATAGAATATTCATGATTTTGATGTACATTTAATCTTATCTATGCACTTAAAACAGTAAAAAAATGCATCAATCCTAAATCTGTCTTCAGGACAAATGCTATAATTCCTCCTTTAAGAAAAAAGCCATTTTTTCCATGAAAGCTTAAAATATCAATCTTATTTGAAATAAAAATAATATAAGAAAGACCCACCAGAATCTACTGTTAGCAATAAGACACTATTTTTATGTAAGTGAACAATTTCAAGAGATATTTTTACTTGATTTCAGTCATAAACAAGTTTCCAAACCATTTTTTTCCTTTAGTTAAAGTTCAGAATTTAGCAACAATAAGACATATTTTCCTAAAGGTGTAAGTATATTATAAGTCCTAAATCTGTAACTATATTTTTTTAAATAAGTAGAAGGAAGCTTCCTGAATCTATAGCTGGTACTGCCATTATTCTCTATAAAGAGTAGATTTTAGAACTGATTAATTTGGAACTATTTCTTTTTTACCATATTTTTCAAACAATTGATAATCTGTGTGGAAGATGAAATGGATATAAACAATTCCCATTTGGTTATTAATCCTAGACCAGTAGTTCTCAGTTCTTAGAGTGCATCAGAATCACAGGGAAGACTTGTTAAGTACAGACGGCTGGGTCCCACCCTCATTTTTAAATTTAATTAATTAATTAATTAATTTTTGTGGTACAAAGGATTGAACCCAGGGACGTTCTACCTCTAGAGTCACACCCCAAGCCCTATTTTACTTTTTGTTTTGAAACAGGGTTTTGCTAGGCTGCTGAGAGTCTCGCTCTGTTGTCAAGGCTGTCCTCGAACTTATGATCCTCCTCTCTCAGTACTCAGGCATGTGACACCACGCCTGGCAAAATTTCTGATTCAGCAGATCTGGGGTGGTGCCCCAAGAACCCAACAAACTCCCAAGTGATGCTGATGCTGATGGTTCCAGAAACACTTCAGAATTATAGTTCTGCATAAGTTTATTAGCCTATGGTATTGTTATTCTTTGTTAACAAATACCCCAATCTCTCTCCAAATGAACTATTTTAAATAAAGCAAAAGTTTTATTTGGGGTGGAGGAACATGAGGATAGTTAATCATAGCAATTTGGAAAGAACATCATTTCAGTCACCTACAAATTGCTACCCAGTGGCTGGATGACTGCAGTGAGTTACAATGATATTCAGGAAAACAAACCCCTGCCAGTAGTAAATGGCTAGGGATCCTATGAATTCAGTGACCTTGAGAAACAAATATCTACTGTAAATAGTGAAAAGGAACTTAATATCTGCATGTAAATTTTTCTTAAAATTAACTTAAACCAGCTATGCATTACATATGTTCCAGAAAGGGTATGCATCAAGTTTCTATGTGCCTAATCTAGCTTTTCCACTGAATGGCATCTTCATTTCAGAGACCATTTATCTTGAATTGATTGATCTACAACAAATAGCACATTACATTTTAGTTTTCAAGTGCTCTACAGCTTCTGCCAAATAGTTTATTGTCCATAAACACTAATATGCATTTAAATGACTATAAAGGTAGAATAAAGAGAATGAACTACATAGTAATCAAGCACTTCTCTCTCGTGGGTATGTATGATACTGGGGAGTGAATGCATGCTAAGTAAGTGCTCTACCACTGGGTGATATCCCCAATCCTTTTTTATTTTATTTTGAGACAAGGTCTTGTTAAGTTACCTAGGCTAGCCTCAAATTTGCAATCCTCCTGCCTCGTTATCCTGAGCACGTACCACCATGCCTGGCTTCTCTCCTCTTTTATGGTTATATAATGAATACCTGTCACTGAAAAAGTGATGGACAAGTTAGGAGTTACAAGACAAATGACTTCATTTTTATGACACCAGAGTATTTTTTATGAATGGCAACAGAGTGGTTTCTTAAATGCAAAAATTACTAAATGCACACTGCTATAATTCATTCACATTCTAGTAGCAATCTAAAATGATAGATGGAACACCCTGTAGCACATTCATGGCAGCATCCCAGTTAGTTACTTGGTATTTTTTTAAAATCAAATTGAGCTGGGTGTGGTGGTACAAACCTGTAGTCCTAGTACTTGGGAGGCTAAGACAGGAGGATTGCAGGTTCAAGGCCTGCCTCAGCAACTTAGCAAGACCCTGTTTCAAAGTTAAAAATAGAGCTGGGAACATAGCTCAGAGATAATAATGCCCCTGAGTTCAATCCCCAGTACTGTAATAAAATAAAATCCAACTGTTGGGTCTGTACCCCACTCCTGATAACAGCTCTACAAACAAACAAAAACCAATCCAACTGTTTCTATAAATAGTTGAAGTTAAATGAAGTTATCATTTAGGTACTCATTAATTATCAATTCTTTCCACTTTCCACTGTGACAAATATGTTCTCTACAATAGCTCTAATAAAAATTTAATGATTAGTAAAGAAAGTATTATAAAACCACACAGATGCTAGTAAATAATTAGTAAATGAAGCAGGAAAAACACATAAATGTCATATGTTTACTTTAAAAGTTCAAAATCAATCAAAAGTACATTTTCGATTAATGGCTACTTATACATCATGAAAATTTGTTTTAAAAACCAAGTGCACTAAGTTAGTGACCATTTCATAAGATAAAGGAGAATAAGAAAGATCATATCAGCATATGGGTTGCATGCATTTAATTCTTCCATATGTAATCATAACAAGAATTGGTCAAAACTCCCTACTAGATCGAATTGGGGATCAAACCCAGGAGTCCTCTACCTCTGAGCTACATCCCCAGCCCTTTTTATTATATTTTGACACAGGGTCTTGCTAAGTTGCTCACACAGGCCTCAAACTTGTGATCCTCCTGCCTCTGCCTCCCGAGTAGCTGGGATTACAGGTGTGTGCCACTGGGCCCAAGTATTTTCCCTCATTTTTAAGAGCATCAAATGCCAGACGTGGTGGCTCAGGCCTGTAATCCCAGTATTTGGGAGGCTGAGACAGGAGGATCACAGGTTTGTAGCCAGCCTCACCAACTTAGCAAGGCTCTCTGCAACTTAGTGAGATCATGTTTCAAAATTAAAAATAGGGCTGGGTGTGTAGCTCAGAGGTAGAATGACTCTTGAGTTCAATCTTCAGTACATCTAAAACACACACACACATACACACACACACACACACACACACACACACACACACACACACACAGGCTTCCCATACAATCAATAGAATACCTACTATTCCATGTTATTTTCGAACTGTTCAACAATGCACTTTGCTAAAGGAATATTTGGACCTATAGCTTGTAGTTATGTTTAATAGCTACACAATATATGACTATCTCATTAGATTACTAGTGATATAGTTCATAATCTATTAAGACAACAAAAATATAATACAAATAGTTATTCTACACCCCAACTGAGAATTCACTAATTTCAGCTTGGCGTGGTGGCACACACGTATAATTCCAGTACTTGGGAGGTTGAGACAGGAGGATCACAGGTTTGAAGCCAGCCTCTGCAACTTAATGAGGCCCTCTGCAACTTAGTGAGACCCCGTTTCCAAACAAGAAATAAAATCGGGTTGGGAGATATAACTTGGAGGGAGAATGCCTGTGGGTTCCATTCCCAGTACCAAAAAAGAAAAAGAAAAAAAAAGACATTTAAAAAAAAGAGAGCGAGAAATCACTAATTTCAAGTAAGACAGAAAAGTTTTGATAAGAGAAAGAGGTGTGTGTGTGAGTGTGAGTGTGAGTGTGTGTGTGTGTGTGTGTGTGTGTGTGTGTAAAGGCTAAGTAAACAAGTTAGGAAAAATAGTTTCCAGTAAAACGGTTACTTAGATTTGGGGATATTTTTCCTTTGGAGACAGTGTTACAGTGGATAGTTTCCAGGCTAATCAGTAAATGCCTGTTGGATATACTTGTAATATTAATAATACTCTGGGACTTAACTATATATTTTATTGTGTTTCTATGGAAAACTCTCAGTCGTAATCTATGAATAGCAGTCCTACATCTCCCATGAATCCCTCTCCCCGAAATAACTCCTTTGTAACACTGGAAACTCTTCTGTAGATGTAGTATGTATTGTAGGGCACATAGAGGTAGGGAAAGAAGAGGGGAAGGATGTCAGTTCCAAGGTTTCTTTGCTTCCTATATCCAACATTTTTGCCTTATTTGACACAGAAAGCCAAAATGAATGGTGGGAATGAGTATGCTTGTTAGTTCTCTCTCTTTTTTTTTTTTTTTGTGTGGTTCTGGGGATTGAAACTAGGGGCATTCTACCTCCGAGCTACACCCCCAGCCCTATTTTTTATTCTTAGTTTTGAAACAGGGTCTCACTAAGTTGCAGAAGGCCTCACTAAGTAGCTGAGGCTGGCCACAAACCTGTGATTCCTGTCTCAGCCTCCCAAGTACTGGGATTACAAAGGTGTGCCACCATGCCCGGCCTGTTATTTCTTATCTTCATAAATAACTGCAAAAAAATTACCAAAAAGAGAATATTTCTTAGAGGTCCTAGTCAAGAAACATAGCACTCAAAATGTTTCTAAGCAATATGTTTGTCAGAGATACTATGGCAGTATTGAAAGATTCAATGTTACTGAAATAATGAATGACTGGTTTGGCAGGAAGAAAAAGGGCAAAATGTGCTGGGAAGTTAGGAAGAAAACATCCTGAGATCAGGAAAGAGTGGTCACATAATTGGGAAATTATAGAGATAAAAGAGAAAACTAGATAGGTTAAAACTGTTTAGTGGGAACTTCAATTTGTTTCTTGACAATCTTATACAGTGATTTTTTTTTCATTTTTTAATGAGAAAATAAAGTAGTAGAATAGATCTGAGTGAGCCATTTAGGTCTTAATCAGTTTTTACACTTTCTTTTGCATAAATAAAAACTTGTGGCATGTGAGGCAACACAGTGTTTATACAAGTATAATATGCCACATTTGGAGTTCAAACTGGTTTCAAATCCCAAGTCTGCCATTTATTGGTACCATGACCTTTAGCAAGTTATGGAAGCCTTCTGAGCCCCAGTTTCTTCATCCATAAAGTGTGAGTAATAGTTCCTCATAGGTTTATTGTGATGCTTAAATGTGGTACAGACCATGGCACACAGGCAGTATTCAATAGAAGCTACTGTTATCGATATTACAAAACATGTTTTGAAACTAAGAGTCACAGTCTCAGATAATTATGATGATCTTCCACAAACTCCACCTTTAGTTACCCAGGAGGTAAATTTGGCCTTTCAAAATATTCAGTGTATATCTATAATTGGAAAGATAAATTTCATTTCTTCAACTGACCAGTTCCATCTTTATAGTACAGGAAGATGAAAAAGTATAATAGATATCTAGATGACTGCATTCCTGTATTATAAATAGGATTAATTAGCAGAGAATAGTGAAAATATGTCTTAATTAAATATGGGGGTGTGTGTGTGTGTGTGTGTGTGTGTGTGTGTGTTAATGGAGATTGAACCCAGGGGGATTCTACCTCTGAGCTACACCCCCAGCCCCATTTTATTTTTTATTTTGAAATGGGGTCTCACTGAATTTCTGAGGGCCTAAGTTGCTGAGGCTGGCCTTGAACCTGTGATCCTGTCTCAGCCTTCCAAGTACTGGGATTATAGGCATCACCAACATACCTGGCTCAAACATGTATTTTATATTGGTTAAGTCATCTCTGGTGCAACAAATAATATGGGCCTAGCCACTTTTTTATCATTGTTGATATTTACTCCCATATAACATTATCAACATATTCTTAATGTCACACAAGGTAAAATGCCTGTCATAATTTATCAGAAGTTTTAGGCAGCACAATGTAAGGGTTTTCAACCTGCCATTGAGTTTTAAATGAGGACAGAATATTCCATAATGTCCATATCCATAATATTCACAATATCTCCTCAGGAGCAGTCAATACCCTGGCCCACAGACTAATGAATGACTCACTTCTAGGTGGATCTAAAAAATAAAGACTTGTTATAGGATAGTGCAAGCCTATGAACAATTCTGCTTCAAAGCTATCAAGGGAGTGCCTGCTGGCCAGAGGGACTGCAGCTGGCTTGGGAAACTTCCAAAGTAAAAAGATGAGGGGGGGAAGGTTTAGCCAAAATTCTAGTCAAACTGGAACCTTAGGAGGTGGCCTACAGAGAATCTTGGAAGTTTAAAGATATGCCTTCACTCCAAAACAGTCATCTCTTACAGAACCCTAACAGATTCCAAGAGGGGGAACAGGCGTCCATGTCAAACCTAGGGCCCCTTCACATTTCTGAGCAGGACCAGCAGCTAAGGCCATTGTCCTGACCTCTCTCTTGGTGGACAAACATTCTTACTCCCTATCAAAACTCCCTTCAAAAAGTAGTATGATAGTTAATTGGAACATTCCCATGGCCCCAAAGACAAAAAATAAAAAATGTTTAAAAACAAACAAAAACCAAACCCCAAACACCAGTGCACTTTATCCCGAGATTATTTTCCCAAATAATCTTTGCGATTGCATTTCTGAAAGTGTTCTTATAATGACAACAAAACAAGGGCTCTAAAGAATAGACATACCTGACATATTTTGTAAAATGAGAATTATTCATTGTATTGGCTCTACTATATTCTATTCAATATAAATATACTGTCAATATTTATGTCTTTAAATCAAACCCCATTTTGCTAAAAATAAACTCTCTATTAACCAGATTTCAAATAGGCCATCTAGCAGGACAAAAATCTATGTAACTTGTTAGTTATAATTCAATGTGCTAAGTACAATAAATGCGGTATAAGTGGATAGCATGGCAGTCCAGAGGATGGTGGGAGAAGGAAGAAAGTCAGAAGATTAGGAAAGCTTCTTAGGAGATGTCACCAGAGTTTTGAAGAAAATTTTTGAAAAAAAAAAACTAGTATAAGTTCCATATGTTAAGTGTAGATTTAGCTGAATAGGATATACATTTTTAAGTAGTTTATAGCATACCTACTTATGGGTTTAAAGTAATTGTTATGGACACAAGACAAAATGCTTTGGCTTGGCAATGTATTTACTGTATATAGAAAATTTCACTTCCTTCCCCATCCCCACTTCCATCACAGGGAAGTCCAAGGGGCAAGTTAGATATTGGTAGTCATTTTAGGTCTCACCAGATCTAATCAGATAAATAGATGCTTATCCTATACCTTCTTGTTGTTGGCTGCCATACCTTTTGTATGGCAGCCCCCACCTCACACACACACTGGAAAGTCCCTCACACCTTTGCGGAAGGTAGTTAGGACCTCTCATATTCAGAGCTGATCTGTGCCCTCTCTACAGTGGTGGTTTTGCATTTGTCATAACAATGTTCGTCATCAGAACCTTACATTAACACTTCTTCATCTGATTCTTTCTTGTCCCTTTCCTTCTGTTGTTTCTCCCATACTTCGCAAGCCAAAAAGCCTAACTCCTCTGCTTGGGGTCTTTCTTTCCTTTGCAGCCAAGCACCAATCAGAGCATAATGGACATAATCTTTGGATCTGACCTTTCTTCAGTTATTGCACAATACTAGAGAAAAGAGTCCTTCATATCTAAAAGCTTTCTGTCCTCCCTCCCACCCCCATTTCTTCCAAGTAAAGAGATGCTCATGAAAATTCAAGAAAGATTATTTCTAGTTAGCCAAAATCTTACTATGGAATAGAGAAGCTTCTAGGATATTACTGAAAAGATGCTAGGCAGTTTCTACAAGTGATCCCCACGCAGAATAGAGGAGACTGGGTCGGTCTTATCCACATTTTCTATCAATGTTATTCCTTTTTCTTTGTATTTTCTCCACAGAATTACATTTATATGTACCCTACTCTACTGTCAGTAACTCTGGTTTAGCAGTTCACAAATGTTTTGGTCTTAGAATCCCTTCACATTCTTAAAAATTATTGAGGACCCCAAAAGGTTTTGTTTATGTGTGGGTTATAACTATCAATATTTACTGTATTAGAAATTAAAGCTGAGGGAAGTTTAAATGTTTAACACATTTAAAATAATAAAATCCATTATGTGTTAACATAAATTATGTATTTTTATAAAAATAATTTTCCAAAACAAAATAGTAAAATTGATGTTTACATTTTTGCAAATCTTTTTGATGTCTGTTTATTATAAGACAGCTGCATTTTCTGCTTTCATCTGTTATGATATATTTTGATTAAAGTATGTGAGAAAATCTGGCCTGACACAGATATGTAATCGAAAAAAAGATAATTATGACTATTCTTTGATACCACACCAAAACTTGATAAAATATACCTTCTAGAAGGTTTGCTGCAGTTTACAACCTGAATCCATATCCGGGAATTTATAGAATTCTCTATTATATTAAAATCTATTTTCCATCTTGCATTTTGAATGGATCTTTAACCCATGTGTGAATTTGATAAACGTCTCAAAAATGAGTAACATGAATCTGAAAATTCAAGGAAAACAACTGACAATATTCTTGGCCAGTGACAAAAATGGTTACATACAAGATAATGTTAATTGTGTTCTAACTGATTGGTTCTTGGCTGAAAACAAAAGGCCCTGAGTAACAATGTCTTTATACAATGATCATTTGGAAACTGTTGGTTCAATGAGTTATATAGATCCTCCAAATGTTGACACTTTTTATTATACAATATCATTAATATCACCTTTGATCTCAAGGGGAAAGCCTGTAAGAACTGGGAATCTTTCCAGTTTAATGTAAGCAGATTTTTTTCCCCCAAATCCCATGTTTTTTTTCTTTAAAGTTGAATTTTATCATTGGCAACAAATGTTGTCAGTTATTTTTCTGGAATTTTCTGGCCATATTACTCAGTCTTTAAAAAACATTAAATATCTGCATCAGAGTAACCAAAGTTGGTCTGACAGGTGTTCTTTCCAGTAAAAATGTGGTTTCATGAAAAAAAGTGGCTAATTCAGCTTGCAACTAAAACAACTGCACAAGTTTGCCCCTGAGGACAACCAAGTTTGCTACACAATAGAAGCCCTTTATGCCCTTCTTATTTCATCACACAGATAAGAAGATGGATACTCAAGGGTCAAGATTTAACAAAAAAAACTTTTGCTACTACTTCGAGGGCATTCTTAAGTGAAAATGGCATTTCCACCCCAGTGCTGAATGTGTGGTGAAGAAAACTGTGATCACTGTTTGGTGCTGCTACCTTGGTTTATATTAAGAGGCCAGCACAATTATACCCCCAACTGCTTTGTACACAGAAAAAGGCAAAGTATTAGTATAATTATGAGCATAGTTTTGATTTCCTAGGACCTCTGAAAGAGCCTTGGACACCCACAAGGATCTCAGGACAATACTTTGAGAACTAATTATCTTACAAAAGAATTGACCAAACAACTGTTAGAGAGACAATAAAAGTAGCCAAGTTGTTTTACTCTCCTACTCCTCCAGTTGATCTGCAATAATATGTCAAAGAGTGGCCCCTTTCCATACTGCTAATCATTATTACCTGAAGGATTTTAGGTACCGATGGGTATTACACAGATGCTGAACTTTGGAGTGGAAATGTTCCCTAGCAGCCTCAATAATGCAAAGGACAATTCATAGTTTATCACAGAAGCAATATGAAGACCTAAATGGTCTTCTTAGATGTATGACTGAGATAATGTGTAAAAATTTTGAAGGTCAATACAAACTTATTATAGCCCACTTACTTCCAAAGGAGAAAATGAAAAAGATAGGGATGGGGAGAGAATATTAAGAGACTTTTACTTCTATAGTTCTTCTCTTAAACTAATTAAAATTCTTTGCTTTATCTTAGATTTACCCTCACTTTTATTAAACACATCCATCCTTAACTCTTAATCTTTTCAAACTAAATGCCAATTTCCCCTATCTGCTAAAGTGTCAGAAGCAATTTAATTATTTGAAAATCCAAAAGCAATGCATTACATTACCATTTAAGTGATGAGGATGGGAGGGAGAACAGAAATATAGAAATTAAAAAAACAGGTAAAAACATCATTCTAACTAAAAGCATAATCTTTACCTCTCTTTTACAGGCAACAAACAGTACAGAAAAGTGAACATTAACCAAATTACTCAGTATGTATTGAACTATATTCCCCTAACACACAAAGAACTAAAATATTCAGGAAAAAGGGAAAATATATAGGCTTGTCCTTTTCTTCCTTGTATTTAGTTAGTGGTACTTCATGGTTTACAAAGTACTTAACACATATTCTCCTTGTTGAGCTATGAAGCAATCTTTAAGGCAGGCAGAAATTAACTACATTTTCCAGAAAAAAAAGGTGGGGGGAGGCTTTAAGGAAGTTAACTAACTTGCCCCAAATTAAAAGACCCATGTTAAAGTCTTAATAGTAAGCACATCTTATGGCTTCCAGGATCACCACATTAACATGTATGCTTTTTATTTATTTGGTGGTAAGGAGCTGGAAGAAGTAGCAGAATCCCTTTTACAAATTCAGTCTTATATTGAACTTGAACTATGAAGCATATAAATATACAAAGCCACAATTTTAATAAGTCTTTTAGTTATAAAGTAAAATTACTGATAACGATAAGTTTGTGTTCTCATAAATAAAAATTTAATATGAATAAAGATATACAGGAAATAATTTCTTTAAAAAGGCCAGTGACTTTATAATCAATGACAATCTTTCTCGTAGATGACATAGTAACAAAAAGTTCACTTATATGAACAAGCCAACAGGTTAAGTGCACTCCTGTAACCCCAGTACTTGGGAAGCTGAGACAGGAGGACCACAGGTTCAAAGCCAGCCTCAGCAACTCAGCAAGACCCTCAGCAACTTAGTGAGACCCTGTTTCAAAATAAAAAGGGTTGGGGGTATAGCTCAGAGGTGGACATATATATTTGGGGGGTCACTGGGGATTGGACCCAATGACCCCCCAAATGTACATATTAGTTGTATGACAGAGATTTTTATATATATTTGTACATTATATATATATGTGATATATAAATGATTTTATAACGAAAGTTAAAAAGTACATAGCCACACAAAGATGTATTACTAGAACTACCTTCACATTATCAACAATGTCTAAATGTTAGCTCTTCTGATTTACAGTGCCAAGTTCTATTCACTTATGTAGCACTAACAATTCAATACTCAAAGTATATTGTAATATACTACCTCTTCTTTACTGGAAGATAAGTAGACTGACAATTACCTACCTTCCTTAATGCAGTTTGGCACTCTACTTTTGAAATTAAAGGATCAGATTCACCTAGTTGTCACTGGAATTTCTTCAAGTAAATGTCTTAGATTTCAAAACCTGTTAACTTTATAAATAGAAACATTTTCTCTTTTATTAAAAGCTTTATTAGACTAAATGACAATTCAGCAAGTTAGACTTGCTTAGGAGTTATGGATAACTTAGGAGTTGTGGATTTGATGATGATAGTTTTGTTTGTTCATTTATTTCTGTGTGTGCTTTACCTCTTCATTCTTTTTACTGATCTAAGTTACAAATTAGGTACATTTAATATTTTAAGAATGCTCTTTATTTTGGAAGATACTGAACCAAATATGTAAAGGCTCGTCTAAGAATAAATGAGATTCTCATCCAATATACAATTCAATATTCAGATATTGAGTTAAACCAAATTATTTTATTTGAAGGTGAATTCAGTTCTTTTTGAAGTTTCCCCCAAATCCAATACACTGCCACAAATTAAGCCACTTAGAGAAAAAGGCTTTCTGCCACATATAAAGGTGGCCCTTCCCTGTCATTAATGAGGGTTGTAACAGCAAAGGTAATTTACACTGGATGCGCATGATTTTCATTCTTCCATTATGAACTACACTGAAGTAAAATTCAAAGTGCAGTGATTCATTTGGTTATTACTGTATATTTTATTAGATGGAAAATATACAACAAATTCAAAGAATCACATTTTGAGAGTTATAAATTTTACTTAGTTATATTCTTTCTATCAAAAAGAAAAACATGTCTTTATTAGAAATAAACACATACTATTTTTAGAATGATGAATTCAAATTGCTAGATACTGATTTCTTTTAAGAACACTTAAGAATGACAATCTTAAAAAAGCTGCAAGCATTGCCAAGTCATGTCATAACTGGCACAAACAATTCTATTTCCATCTAAATTTATTTCATGCTACTACATGAAGCAACATTAAATACCTTGTAGTTACTAAAAACTGGAATATTGGCAGAGATGTGCACAGCAATTATAAAATGTGAAAATGTGAACACCCATTTTCCAATACTTCTTTCTTCTAATAATAGCTAGAAACGAGGATGTTCTTTCTAGGTAAACAGAAATACTAGTTTCTTAAAAACTAAGAAAGATAAATGATAATAATAAATGATAGCAGTGCTATGGAGCCAGAGCCACGGTTATCTCAAAAAATAAAAGAAAAATAAAATAGTTTGAAGCCCATTACCACCTCCAAACCTTTTGTTAGCCTAACAAATTGCCATAGACATTTTTAAAAAATATCAAATAATAGCACATTTTCCCTTATTCAATTAAAAAATAACTTGCTGTCCTTTTAACTAAGCTTTAGTTTAATCAAACATGTCTCAAGGATACTCTTTTCATATCAAAGACATAACTCTTCACTTTGACAGTTAGGAAATATTATTTTTTAAAGCTAAATTCAGATGACATCTGGCTCTGCAATGAAAGAGTTAACATTCAACTAACCTGATCTGTACTTCTGATCCATTACATTTCTCACAAGCTGCCCTACAATGAGCTGAGCAAGTATCAACTGTAATTTGATCCCAGAGCTTATGGAAAAAAATAACTGCACATACTCAACATGCATGTTTAATAAAAAAATCTGTTTCAAGAGAAACATACCCAATAAACACAATTTAAGGCATATTTAATTGTTTGATTAACTAAAATCTGCAATCCCTTTGCTTTCCTCATGCTTTCAAATAAAACAGAAAAAAAAAAAAGCAGCAGCCCTACTGCAGGGAAAAGAGGCTTGAAAAACAACTTTGATTGGCACTTGGCCTGACCCACAGAGGAAGAAAAACAGTTTTTGGACAAAGAGCGCAAATATTTGAGCTTGCTTACTTATGTGCTTTCTTTCTTTCCTTAATATATAAAGAACAATCCCAAAGTGACTGTATATAGAGAAATTGGGGAGAAAAAGGTACCATATTCATTTTTAGCTTTCAGTATGATGCATTTGCACAGCTCAGCAATTTTAATTCATTTGTGCTGGACAAACAGAAGCACCTCACCAAATGTTTCCACTTAAAGCAATGTAAAAATAGAGTTTGGAGAAGAATAAACTGATTATAATATTACTCAGGGAGGCTGTTAAAATATAATTTAAAACTCTTCTGGGTCCAGAGACAGGTTTTCCTCCTTTTCCTCCCTCTCCCCATCCCCCACAGAGCGATTAAGCCAAGTAAGCTAAACAATACTGGAGTAAACTTTCTATCAGTCATTGTGGGAAGCAATGAACCGATGGTGCGTCTCATTTTTGTGGATCAACACGGGATGGTGTGTGGGGGGGTGCTAAAGAGGGATAACCTACGTCCACCGTCCACCTCCATCTCCTCCCCCAACCC
>PVJS01038892.1:0-19168 GCA_004027185.1 Glis glis
CTCCCTCCCTCCTTACTCCCTTCTTCCCTCATAACTTTCTCCCTCCTTCCCTCTCTCTTCCTCCCTCCCTCTCTCTTCCTCCTTTCTTCCCTTCCTTCCTATCTTCCTTCCTCTCCTTCCTTCCTTCCTTCCTTCTTTCCTTCCTTCCTTCCTCTTTTTTTGGATTGAACCCAGGGGCATTCTACCACTGAGCTGCATCCCCAGTTCTTTTTATTTTTTTAATTTTGAGACAGGATCTCACTAAATTGCCTAGGCTGGCCTCAAACTTGATATCCTCCTGCCTCAGCCTCCTGAGTCACTGGCTTACATGCACACACCACCATGCCCTGCTTGCACCAGTTTCTTAAGTCCTTTAGGACACTGGATATCTCCAGAGATCTAAGACAGGAACTTTCTTTAGTGTAGAAAGGCCACTCTGCCAACAAATCAGATATGTATCCACTTACAGTTTATATTCATTTTTTTTTACTTTTAATTACTTAAGTGATCTGGGATTTAGTGTTAATATATGCTTCAAGGTAAAAATCTAGATACACTCTCCATCCTTGAGTAATTAGCCAATCTCCTTAGCACCAACCACTAAAGAAAGATTCTAATTTCAAGAAGGGAAATTTTATCTGGCCTAACTTTGCATCATAAATGCTGACATCTAACGTGGTGTCAGTTAAACCCTTGTTGAGTGTATGAACACTCCCTGACTGTGTCCCTAACCATGTGTCACATCTCACAGATAACATATCTGCTTTAATAAGGACCTCCTCTGGAGACAGAGCTACCAGTCAAAGGTGTGCCATGATTACGATTAGTCAGGAAAGAGGAAACTGACATTCTGAGCTGTGATCTGATGCTAGGAACTAATGTCCACCATCAACGTCTCAGAGGCTGCAGCCCCGTGAGGACAGCTTTGCCAGCAAGGTGACGACGTGCGACTGTCTCTGGACCCTGATGCCGCCAGGTCGCCCTCCTCCAAATGCGCCTGGCCAGCTTGCTTTCCATGCTGTGCTGAGGGGACGGTGAGCCGCCGTTCATTCCCTCTAACAGCGTCTACCCATCACCTAAGGTGGCCCTCCATTTGGAGACCAATACATTTTTACATTTCATTTTTTTTTTTTTGCGGTACCGGGGATTGAACCCAGGGGCGTTCTACCTCCGCGCTACACCCCCCGGCCCTGTTTTTTTATACTTTATTTTGAAACCGGGTCTCACAAAGTTGCGGAGGGCCTCACTAGGTACAGAGAGAGAGAGAGAGAGAGAGAGAGAGAGAGAGTGAGAGAGCGCTGAGGCTGGCTGTGAACCTGGATCCTCCAGTTTCTGCCTCCCAAAGTACTGGGATTACAAGTGTGTGCCACCACGCCCAGCTTACATTTCATATTTAAAAGTAGTGTTGGATAGATCCTGTTTAAGAGTATGATAACTTCCCGATCCCTTGCCTGCAACTTAGATTCCATAGACTTAATTTTCTTATCAGGAAAATCGGGATAACATTAGCTAATATTTACTCAGCATCCAACTCTGTGCCTGGCACCGTTCCAAGGGCCTTCTGTATATTAAATTATTTAGGACTCATAATGACACTTGGAGGTAAGCACTGCTTTTATATCCATTTTACAGATGAGGAAATGGAGGTATAGGAAGGTGACTGACTTGCCCAGGGCTGAGGGGCTGTTAATGGCAAATTTACTGTTGCTATGTCAGTTGTATTTTTTCAACTTAATCAACATGAAAGCATGAACATAGTTTAAAGAATAAGGTCACTAAGGGGATTCAAAAAGAATCTCTCATAAACATATTTACTTTTCTTAAACACTTATAAATATGTAAAAAAAATGTGCATCCTTTGGAGATAAAGATGTCTTATTTGCTGGAAGACTCATTTCATGAAATGATAGAAATAACAATGATAGATATATTTTCACATAGCACTTATCTTTATCATAATTTTCATGATTCTCTTTAGGTTAAGGCAGAGTTTTTAAAATGCTAGGCACATGTACTTATCTTTTGTAAGAAGACTTAGTCTATATGACGCATTTCCGTATTAACATTTGAAATGAGGTAAGGGAAATAAAAGTAGCCATTAAAACCAAGTTTTTCTCTTAGAAATATGAAAAATAACAGAAAAGCATTTTGTTAGGCTTAGAACAGTTTTGATGTAACATTATGACAGTGATTATCTCCATTTTCTACCAACCTGTTCTCCAGAAGAATGTAATGTTACTTTAACTTGATCTTAATGACCTTGGTTTTAGATATTTCCCCTCATTCGGATGGAAGGTGTAGTCTAATCTGTGACGTATGTGACATAGTCTCAGATCTCTTGAATTCAAAGAGTATGGTTAGTTCTCAGAAACATTAATTTGATTGTGTGTGTGTGTGTGTGTGTGTGTGTGTGTGTGTGGTACTAGGGATTGAACCCAGGGGCATTCTACCTCTGAGCTATGCCCCCAGCCCTTTTTTAAAAAAAAAAAATTTGAAATAGGGTCTCAGTAAGTTGCTAAGGGTCCTGCTAAGTTGCTCAGGCTGGCCTCAAACCTGCAATCCTCCTGTCTCAGCCTCCTAAGTACTGGGATTATAGGTGTGTGCCATAACTGGTTTATTAATTTGATTTTAATACTCCCTCCCACCCCTGCTCCCAGTTATGGTTGTTTTTTTTTTTTTAGCTTGGGAAAATCCTAAGTGAATTTAATTCACCCAAATGAAAGTTTGCACATTTAGTTTTGTAAGGCAGAGAGGCTGTAAACATAGGGAAAGCAGAGTCCCTGGAATCTAACCCTTTGGGACATAACCTCACCGATCTGCCCGTGTAAGCCACATACAAAATGTAGAATATGCAATTGAAAAAAAAAGTGATTGCAATTAATCAATTGTGTAATTGTTCTCTTTGCACCGTTGGAACATTAGAATAAAACCTCCCTGCTTAACAAAGTATTAATTGAGGCATGTGTTAAATACAATTTGTCCCTCAGGACTTTTGGCCTTGGGTCATTTCTATGCCTCCTGAAGTATCTATTGTTATATTCCTTTCCTTTTGTTGTTTGGGAAGAAAATGAAGATCTTTGACATGGTTTTTTTTTTTCCCCCTGGAAACAAGTACCCAAGTGTGTTTAACAAAAAAAGAAAAAAAAATCAAGAATGTTTGAAAACCCCAAATCTTCTTTGCAAATAGAATCATTCATTGGGTACAAGGGGATCAAAAAGTAACAAGTTTTTGTGAAGTCTTTAGCCCAAAGCCTCCCCTGCTCTTCCAGATCACCTCTGTTGTGCGGGGTGAATCCTGCAATCCCCCTATTGTTCCTCCATAGGCCTCATCCCCACCTCTGCCATTGTCTTTGCTTTTCATTAGCAGGGAATAAACAGCAGAGGGCTTAAGCCATGATAAGCTCTTCCAGCTTGAGTATCTACTTGAGCTTCCTTGACACTTGTTTCCCCTTTCAATGTAAACATTCATTTCGAATCCAATAACCTTGTCAATGGAAATCATTAATGGCAAGTGGCGAGCGGGGCCATGTGAGCAAAAGCCAGCCAAGTCTCATTAGCTGCACAAAATATAGGGCCAGAAATGGCAGCCCGAGTACTGAATTAATGCTCTGTTGACCCCACTCGTTGTAAACAAGCAGGAAAGAGTATTAGCCTCCAAGAACCATATCCCTTTTCTTTTTTTTTTTTTTCGGTACCGGGGATTGAACCACGGGGCGTTCTACCTCCGCGCGACACCCCCTGGCCCTATTTTTTTTTATACTTTATTTTGAAACCAGGTCTCATGAAGATGCGGAGGGCATCACTAGGTAGAGAGAGAGAGAAAAACAGGGAGAGAGAGAGAGAGAGAGCGAGAGAGCTGAGGCTGGCCACGAACCCGGATCCTCCAGTCTCCGCCTCCCAAAGTACTGGGATTACAAGCGTGCGCCACTACACCCGGCCATATCCCTTTTCATATGACAAATTTAAAGCATGTGCAATGTGTCCCCAGAGCTTGTCAACAAACAGTTATTCATAATACATGCTAGTCCTTCACCTCATGCTGAATCTTTTAAACAGATTAGAGTATGACACCCATTTAACATAAATTTATTGGCAGGGCAATGGATTGAGAGAGACAAAGGAATCATAACTTGAGGCTGGCCGTGGATAGGAATAATTTCCTTCTGATCTCCAGTTATTGTTTCAGTTAAGACAGCCCTTTCTCACCTTGTCCCAAAGGAGACGTGACATCGATTAGAAAGGCCAGGAGCATAAGCCACCGGACTAAATTCTGGGGAAGGGAGAGAGTGGTATTGTTTTTCTTATAAGTGGCATGACACGGAATTGATACTGGGAGCATTCTATGATGTCAAAATTTGATTTCCTTGCTGACTTGCCAGGGTGACTGGTTAAGATCAAGACAGCTCACCGGCTTCGCCATACAAGCCTTGGTCTATTTACTGTGTGAATTTCATCTTGACATAAATATAGAACCTTCAGAAATTAGTCACCCGGTCGTGATTAAGTGAAAATACAAAACTGGCATGTTGAGATTACGGGTTATCTGTGTGGAGAAACTTCATTCTTTCCATAATAGCACATACTGCCCAGAGCTTTTCCTTCATCTCTCTGAAAATGACTCTCAAATCCATATCTATAGTCAGATATGAAAGGCAAGGACCAGGTGGTTTTCTATGAACACCTAAGAGAGTTCGTCTTAGGATTCCTTGTATCAGTCAATAACACGGGAGGAAAGAGAGATGTCTATGTTCTTTTCCCAATCTGCAAAATAAATACGTGAATTTTGACTTTGCCATTTTTATCAAAAAGAATATTCATTGTTTGGGGCTAGGGTCACAACTAGCTGCATAACCTGTGAGTCTCAGCTTCTTTTGTTAAAAAAGTTATTAAGGGTTTAAAGATGGCAACAGGAGATAATTAAATCAGGCACAAGGTCCTTCAGTAACTGGGGGCCTGTTTGACAAGTCAGATCCACGGCTCATGAAGCTAGCTCTGATCTGGGCCAAATCATAGTATTATTCAGTGGTATTTGCATAGGGGGCTGAAGAATGCCGGCTTCCTAACACACCCCAGCGGTTCCTCCTTCAGAGGCTCCTGAGGGATCCCAGGCACAAAGATCCAATGGGAGAAAAGTTCGACGCAGCATACCATTCCACTATTAGAGGGCGTGTGCACCGTGGGCAGAGCTCCCTGGTAAACCTGGCTGCAGAGTGTGGCCCAACCCGAAACCCCAGATCTCCTCTTCACCACCCTAAACCCCAACTCCATCTTTGGACTTCACAGCTCTTCCGCAGGCTGACATATTCTGGGAGGCAACAGAAATTGCAGACAGAGAGGAAGCAGGTGGGCCTGAGCCTCAGGAAGAAACCTTGGTCAAAAGGAAGAAAAGATGACATCACACTTAAGAGCATGGCGTTTGGACGAGACGGGACAGCACCCTCGGTGACATGACAGGCCATGGGGTGTGAGCAGGGCCTTGCTCATCCCTCCGTATGGGCTGTGGGTGGTCAAGGGGAGTAGGAGGGGGAGGATGGGAAAGAGGTAGTGCCCTCTCCCCCCAAAGTAATAAGGAAAATAGTGAAAGTATAAGTAATAATTTATATAAAGTATTTTTCCAATTCCGGGCTAGTAATCTACTTAACTCTATTAAAACTACATGTTCTCTGAAGAAAATTTTAAAAATAAATTTAAAATAAAGAGTAAAGATAACAACAACAACAACAAATTAGACTCCTCTTACTTCACAAAGCAGATATGAGTGATGTTAGCATTCTGGGGCACATCTCTTCTGACCTCTCTTTGCACGCACTTCCCATATTAGAAGGAAGGTTAATAGAGCCAAGATCACGCTATATATGGATGGCTCCTTTCACTCAGCAATTAATTATGGATGCCTTTCCACACCAATAAATAGTTGCCAACATCTCTATTTTAAAGGGCTACCTACTGTTCCTTCACAGATATTTCTTGAATATTTATACTGTTTATTTCCTTTAGCTCTTAGAAATGACTCAGCATAAACACCCATGTATACCAAAGTTAGTAATGTTGATATTTATACAGATTAGATTCCTAAAAATAAAATTATTGTGAAAAATCCTTTTGTGTGTGTGTGGTACTAGGGATTGAACCCAAGGGCATTTTTACCTCTGATCTATATCCCCAGCCCTATTTTATTTTTATTTTGAAACAGGGTCTCATTAAGTTAATGAAAGTCTCATTACTTGCTGAGGATGTCCTCAAACCTGTGATTCTCCTGTCTCAGCCTCCCAAGTACCGGGATTACAGGCGAATGCCACCACGCCCAGCTGGGTTAGATATTTTAAAGACTTACATACCTGAGTAAGCTGCGCTGTGATGCACAATTGCACCTGCAGGGTTGTGGCGCTTGGAGCATGTTCCCACAGTTATTCCTTTTCAATATTCATTTTTAGGTGAAAATGTTACCATTTCAACTTAATTGCATTTTTAGAAATTCTTAGTAAAGGTGTTCCCCTCACTCAATTCCTAAATAGATAATATGCACAAGACACACATATTTTTTTGACCTTTTTTTTTTTTTGCGGTACTGGGATTAAACCCAGGGGAATTCTACCTCCGGGTTACACCCCAGTCCTATTTTTTTATTCTTTATTTTGAAACCAGGTCTCACTAAGTTGCAGAGGGCCTCACTAAGTAGCTGAGGCTGGCCATAAACCCGGATCCTCCGATCTCAGCCTCCCAAGTACTGGGATTACAAGCGTGCACCACCACGCCCGGCTCTCTTTTGATGTTTTAAATTAATTTTGTTATCAGGATACGTACATGTCCAGGAAAAATTTAAACCACTGAGTTTCCAAAACAATCTAGTGAAATACTATTTAAAGAAGTTTGAATGTGTAGGTGAACTTTAAAAAAATCATATAACACAACAGGGCTTTGGTGATAAAATATATTTTCTAAAGAAGATAAAAGGTAGAGTAAGCTACAGTAGTCATTTGAGTTGAAACTGGGGGTTTATTTTGACATGAAAGTATAGCCTAGAATCTGGAAATTAAGCTAAGCACAATTAAGATAAAAAGTATATATTAAACACATATTCAGGTCAAATAGGTTAGGAGTTATAATTTTAAAATTATCAATTTAGGCACCCTGAATAGTTACATACCTTCAATTAAACATAAATTAAAGATAACAAACTAGTATGAACAAGTACTCTACAAATTTATAAATTAGTGTAAGTTTATCTATTAATTCTTTAAATTCAAGACAAGAGTGATTCATTGGCCAGGCCATATAACTACACCATGAATGAGTCTTATGGGTCTTATCCTTGACATGACCTTGAAGAAGGAATTTTCTCTCTTTCTTCTTGAGGTAATATTGCGTTGTTATGTATCTTTTTTTCAACTACTTTTTCAATTTTTAGAGTCTTTGCAAGACTGGTGCGTGGGAAATGTCCATTCGTGAGCATCTGTCACTTCTCCAAGTGACAGTCCTTCCGTGTTTAGCTCTTCTGATGCCACAGGAATGCGGCGCTTCTGCTCCCTTGGCCCAGAGACGCACCTGCAGCAGGCGGGCCCAGCCTCTGGAGCGAGGTCAGTTACTGTTCTCTGTGCACCTGAGCCTCCACAGTCTGGGAGACTCGAAGGGTCATGATTGTTGGCCCTCACGGTCATGAACCAATGTTTACATCTGCAAAGGTGGATCTGTAACAAGAGAAAGGAAGAAGGGAGGGGGTTTCTGTGTCAGCCATGGGAACACATGGACACGTTTCATTTCATGTAAGGGCCCGCCTCTGGGATGAAGGCCAGGTGCCGGAGTGGAACATGCGTGTCACTCAACAGATACTGCCTTCAACAGCACAGGTCTGTGAAAGCAACTGGCCAACTAGGACCAAAACAGGAGGGACTTTTTTTTTGTATTAAAATAGAAAAAAAAATGTTTTGAGCCCTATGCCTTGGAAACACACTTTTTAATGGGCTGTGCATGTGAGTGTACAGAATATGTTGAATGACTGAAATTGGAAGGGTGTACTACCGTCAGCAGGACACTGAGAAAGGTCAGAGGATGCAGGTATGATAAAACAGTCTGCACAATTCTGACTTCCTTGAGACCGCAGAAGGATCCAGGAGGAACTTGGCAGGTGGATGCATAAAGCAGAGACTGAAGTCATGTTGCAAGAGCTTGAGATATGGAGAAGAGGAAAGCATGGAAGCAGGTTTGCTGAGCATGCCTGGCCATGTGCTAGGTGCTGTTTTCTTCTCCAGTATGATAATCAGACTAAATAAAATAAATAATGTTGGTAGGTATATATGTTTTCCTTTCCTTCAGCTTACTATTCATTACTCCATAGAAGAAAAATTCACAGGAATTAAGGAAGAGGAGAGTCCACTTTTTCATTGCTGTGACCAAAATACCCAACATGAGCAACATAGAGGAGGAAATGTTTATAGCCATCATGGCGGCATGGTGTGTGGCCGAGGACAGCAGCTCATCTCATGGCAGCCAGAAGGCAGAGAGAGTGACAGCAAGTGACCAGGGACTGATACAGTCTCCAAGGTCATTACCCAGTGACCTACCTCATCCAGCTACATCCTACCTGCCTACATTTAGCACCTAGTAAATCCATTCAAATTATTAATCCATCAATAGATTCATCCACTGATGAGATTAGAGTCCCGATTCAATTATTTCACCTCTGATTTGATTATTTTACCTCTGATTTGATTATTTCACCTCTGATTCAATTATTTCACCCTGATTCAGTTATTTCAATGCATATTTGCATTGCCAACACATGAGCCTTTTCTGCAGAACATTCCATATTCAAACCATAACAGGAGACAACATGATCAATGTCTAATTTTAGGTTGATTACCCCAATCCTTTTTCAAACCTTGGTACATTTTTTCAGTTCTCTTTGGAAATATTAATATCTCTCACTAACATGTCAAATAGTGGTAGAAAGAACAGTTTGACCTAATCATACTCTTATTTTGCACAATAAAGAAATCTCTGGAGAATTTTTATTATGTTTGTGAAAAACAAAGCTCTAAACTGTAGATTATAATTATTTTTATGATTCCTTTCCAAAGATTTTAGAGATGTGTTTGCTTTATGTCTCTTTATACAGACAAAAAATTTAAAGATAAAATTGAGGTATTTTATTAAATGATTAGATATAGAACTTTATGGCTTAGACAGTTATACAAAGAAAGTTCTGGCACAGAGTTTTAAAATTCATTTCTTTATTTAACTTGTACATAGACACATGCCACAGACAGTACGTAAAACTTCTGAGTTGGAATTAATAGGAATTTCAACCCAGTTTTCATAATATAAAGGTACTAGTCAGGGGATCCTTGGGTGGTGGGCCTAAAGAACATGAAGGGTTAAAGCATGGCTTATGGCCACTCACTTGGGAAACACAAGCAGGAAGTGGGTGGAGCAAAGGAGGCCATACAACTTGTGAAAAAAATTGTACATATATATATATATGTACAATATATATAGATATATATGTATATATATATATATTTTTTTTTACAAACTTGGGGGAAATTAAGTTTGAAACCACCTAACCAAAACAAGTAATGGACACACTTGTACACTGTTGACTAGCTAATATAAAATTCAATTAATCTGGAAGAAAAAATAGTTCATCTTAGGAAGTGAGCATATACTTCCCCTATACACCCCTAAGAAACTATTCCTCTATCTCCCATCTATCCATATAACATATATCATCTGTATATGTATAAAGAAATGTAATAGGCACACCAATATATCTATATACCATTTATATATACATATATATCTATGTACAGAGACATGTACCTATATATGTGTAGGTGTGTATATAGAGAGATAAAAAGTAGACATACTGATTTTATTTGTTGTTTTCAAAGATAAAGTAACCATTATGTAAATTGTTCCATCTAAAAAAAATCTGTCCCTTTTAGATATCTACAAGTAAGGCACTAACTTCTACAGGTGAATCCGCCACACAGGGAAAAAGAAGAGCTTTGATTAAAAAAAAAAATCTTTCTTCCACTTCATTCTGAAACCTGTATTGTCAATGCAAAAATGTTCAGAGGTGAAATAATTGAATCAGGGCTCTAATCCCATCAGCGGATAAACCCACTGATGAGTTAACAACTTGGATGAATTTACTGGGTGGTAAGTGTAGGCAGGGAGGGTGTGGCTGGAGGAGGTAGGTCACTGGAGCTGTGGCCTTGGGGACTCTGTCCCTGGCCCTTTTCTCGCACTCTCTCTGCTTCCCAGCTGCTCTGAGTTGCTTTCCTCCACCACACCCTGCCTCCAAGATATTCTGCCTTGGAGTCAGCCTCCTGTGGACTGAACCTCTGAAGCTGTGAGCCAAATAAACTTTTCCTCCTCTAAGCTGTGCTTGTCAGGTACTTTGGTTACAGTACTATATATCCCCATTTAGGAGTCGGGAAAGGAAAGGGATCATCACAAATAATCATCCAGTACTTTCCTCTCTGAAGATAGCTAATATTTAATGGGTGCTTACTGTATACCAGTGCTGATTTCGCACATTATGTATACTTTTTTACACTTCTTATCATGCAGATGTGGAAATAGGGCTAACACGGGTCAGGGGCATTGCCCAAGGTCATCCAGGTGGTGGAGCTGGTTTCATACCCAGGGTCCACATTCATGTCAACTTGCATAAGCTGCCTGGTCCCCAGAATGCACAGGCTGCCCTTTTTGAACTTGTACATTCCTCTCTGTGTGGCCAGAATTTCCCTTAAATTTTGCAGGGTATACCTGCGCGTCAGCTCTTACTTCATTTCTTATTCTTAAATCCCTTGGGGAAGTATATGGCTCACTCTGTCTCTGTATTTCTGATGTGACCAACACCACCTCTCTTCTGCAGGTTTCAGAATGAATGTTTCTTATCTAAAACATAACAGCATCATGTGCCCAGAAATGTTGATTTCCATTTTTAAGAATTCTATACAAATACTTTTGTTCTCCATAGTTTTTCCTCATAACATCACGAGGTCTAAAATTCTTCAGGTCTAGTCTAGATTACTTCTCATTAGAGATATTTTAGAATAGATAACAATGTCTGGAAAAATATTGTATAAATTCTATTTTAACCTATTCCTGATCCTAAGACTTGTTTCTGGGCTCTAAGTGATCATACCAATCTCTTTCTCTTCCTAATTATGTGGATTTGAGCATGTAACTTACCCTATAAGGCTCAAGTTTCCTATTGGTAAAATATGTAGAAAATAGTATTGGCCTCATGAAATCATTGTGAAAATTCTACTACTACTACTAGAAAACTATTTAGCAGAGAGACTAACAAAATCAGCATTCAACAAATGATCGCCATTATTGGGTATAGAATTTAAAACTGTTCATTTCCCTTTCTCTGAATTCAGTACTAACCTGAAATGATTGATCTATGATACAGTCATTAACAATCCAACATGTGTTTGTAAGTTATAAGTGGCATCCTATGCAGGAGGCATGTTGGAATTCTTTATATGTGCTACATTGTCTTAGGACACCATACTGTTGATGTTTTCATTCTATCTTTGCATTATCCCTCAGCTAGGCACAAATCTCTTCCTCTTAATTTTCACACCACCTCTTTAAATATCATTGGTGGAAAACTCCCTAAGGTTAAGGGCTGTCTCCATGCCCCCCATAACTTCCAGGAGTCTAGCTAGTGCCCTGTAGACTGCAGATAAATGCTCTGTTTTATTTACTGACTGAATTAGATAATTAGGCCGTATATTTGAATGGGTCATACAAAATGGTTTACTATCCCAGCTGTGCAGAGGTAATGTTAAATTCAAGAGAAACATATATTTTAAGTGTTTAGTTAACCGGAGTTAGTGCAGTGTATAACCACCCACATCAGGAAATCTTTGATCACCTAGACAAGTCTTAGGAGATATATAACATTTTATAGATTGATTATTCCTGCCGCCTATATTTCTGTTGCTTTTACATACAGATCATTAGGCAGAAATAGCTCTTATTTCAGACCTATGTAAATCTTTCGATGCAACGCTGAGGCAGACTGGTTTAAAATGTTATACTACAATATTTAATGGGATTACCTTCTAGGGTATGAAGTAAGAAATAAATTATTTGGGGAAATCTAATCAATGATGCTATAAAAATTAATTGCAAAAGACTGGGCTCATTTAACTTTTGTTCTATAAAAATGGTCAATGAAAAAAAATATGGCTAGTGCTAGTGTAGGGTAAATCTGTCAATAATCGTCAGGCAATAAATAACATGAAGTTTCAAAGAGCTCAAGGAAACTCTCTTGGGTTTACATTTATGGAAAATTAAAAATGTGAAATCATTTTGATGACAATAACTTGACTTAATGTTTTTGCTGGACATCTTTTGCATTTTGTTCCAATTTACTATTATAAAAATTTTCAGAAACAGCAAAGAGGAAAAAATGTTTAGGTAGACACCCATATGCTTACCTCCTAGACTCTACCATTAACAGTTTCTGTGTGTGTGTGTGTGTGTGTGTGTGTGTGTGTGTGTGTGTGTGTTACTGGGAATTGAACCCAGGGGTGCTCTACTACTGAGGAAAACCTTCACACCTTTAAACATTTTTATTTTAAATTTTAAAATAGGGGTTCATACATGTGGTGGCACATACCTGTAATCCCAATACTTGAGAGTCTGAGACAGGAGGATTGCAGGTTCGAGGACAGCCTCAGCAACACAGGGAGACTTTCAGTAACCTAGTAAGACCCTGTTTCAAAATAAAAAATGGAAAGAGTATAGCTCAGAGGTAGAATGTCCCTGGGTTCAATCCCAAGTAACACAAAATAAGCAAACAAACAAACAGAATTTCACTACATCCTGGCCTTGAACCTGCGATCCTCCTGTCTGATAAATTTTATTGTGTGCATCCATTTTTCCATTCTTCTATCTAGCAATTAATCGTTGGGTGTTTGTTGATGCATTTCAAAGTAAATTGCAGATATCAGTACAATTTCCCCAAACTATAAGGATGCATGTCATGCATTTAAATTTAACACCGATTCGTACCCTTTTGATGAAAATTTACATTTGAAAAAATCCACATGAAAAGTGTATGTTCTCTGGGTTTCAGCACAAGCCACACCTGTGCGATCCAGCCAAGGCCTCCCCAACAGGCAAAGCATCGCATTTCCAGAGAAAGTCCCTCTAGCCGTTGCCAGGCAACCTTCAACCCCTGTCTCAGGGACAAGCCCTCTTCTGATTTCCTCTCCCCCCATCATTACCGTTCCTTCCTCCAGAATTTTAGGCCCAGGTAGTATTTTGCTTTTGTGGAGTGCTTCATTCATGGAACATGACTCTTGGAGGTCTGTCCCCTGCATGGCTGTGTCACCAGCTCATCCTTACCTGCTCTCTAGAGAGCCATTATCCTGACACACCACAGGCGGTTTATCTGTTGATGGACATGTGGGGACCTCTCCAGGTTGGGGCTACCAGGAATAAAGCTGTTATGAACATTTTTGTACAAGTCTTTCTGCGAGCTTTCATTTTTGTTTCTCTTTGGTAAATCCCAAGGAATGGGCCTACTGAGTCAGCCTGTAGGGATAGGTCTAGTTGGTTTTCTTTTGTTTTTTTTTTTCAAAGCACTTTATAAACATTGACATACTTAATTTTTTTAAAGAACAATCCATGAGATGAATACTATTATGATCCTCATTTTACAAATGAGGAGACAATCACAGAAATGCTGTGGACACCCAGGTAGTAAGTAATGAAGCCAAGTTAAACCCAATATATTGCATTCCCAGGTTCCTGCTATTAGCACGGACAGGTAAGAGATTAGAAAATCAACCTGGAAATGTACCCAAGAGACATAGTATGAAAATACCTCCTAAACCAGCTTAAGGGATTCAGACTCTCTTTTATGCAGAGAATTTAGGAGCCTCCTAAGTTACTCATCTCTCTGTTTCTTTTGAAGGTTTTTAAGTAAAAGAGGGAGTGGCATGATCCCCTCTGTTCCAGAAAGATGACGGCATGCCCAGCTGTGCAGAGAGGGACAGGAAACAGGGCTTAGGGGAGCTTTAATTAAGGTATGTTCATTCAGTTATTCAGCAAATATTTATTGAGGACAAATTGTGAAAGAATATGTCCCAGGAACTGGGATCCAGCTCTGAACTCAAAGACATCCCTCAGGGAGATCACATTTTCATGGGTAAAAGAAGATGATGAAAATAATGTATAATCTCACCAGTAACAAATATTTGGAGAACAATAAAGCAGGTAAAAAGGAAAAGGAAGTTTAGCAGAGGGCGGTGGGCAGTTGTGATTTTACGGAGTGACCCAGGAAAACCTTCAAACGGGGGGATATATGCAGGACCTGGCAAACGCAGAGTGAGTTGTGCAGATTTTGGAGAGAAGGTGTTTTAGTTGGAGGAAAAAGCACGTGCAAAGGTCCTGGGGGAGGGATGTGGACTTCACATGCTCAAAGAACTGAGTCAGGAAGACAGGGTAGGAGATGACGTCACTCTAAAACATGAGCACTGAAACAGAAATACACTCATTCTAGAATAGTGAGTGTGAACACCAGTGGACATTCTTTATAAGTCTTGGGCTACTTGGGGGGGATTAAGAGAAGATGCCTGGATATTTGGGTTAAAAAGTGAGTGATAGGAACAAAAGATAGTATTTCACTCTTATCTATAAATATCTCTGGATTAGGATGTTCCTATCTTTTTTTTCTTGGTGCTGGGTATTGAATGCGGGAATGTTCTACCTCTAAATGAAACCCTTTTAATTTTTGAAGCATGGTCTTGCTAAGTTGCTGAGGCTGGCCTCGAACCTGCAATCTTCCTGTCTTAGCCTCCCAAGCTGGGATCACAGGCGTGTGCCACCACACCTAGCTGACCTTCCTATCACTTTTGGCAATGTGTTTTTACTTTCGTCCTCAATTGTCTGCTCTTTCTGAGGCCATTTTCTGCTCCCAGAACTAAGCCCCTGAACTCCAAGTCCTTTTGCTTCCCATCTTGGCAACTCTTTTCAGCGTAGTACTTACTATTACAAATCAACCTTCATTGGCTCATGGTCCTTGAGGATTTCACCTTCTTCATTTCTGTGCTTCTTGAAGACACAGGAGAAAGACCCTCCCCAGAAACGGGTCTTTTCAGGCACCTGCCACCGCCATCAAATATCTCCTCAGTGTTTGCACAGACTGTCTGGTTGGCTACACTTTGGAAGAACTTCCTGGAGAAGTCAACTGGTGGACCTGTGTGGAGGGCCGAGACGCCACAGCTCAGCCTGTGGTCCAACTTCAGGGATTCTTTTCATGGGAAGATACCACACTGAGCAGTGCTGTCGTCCCAGCTGCAACATGCCCTAACTGTTATCAAGCAACGGAGAGCATCCGCCACATCCTTATCCATTTCTAACCTCAGACTAAGAGCAAAAACCAGCTTCTATCAGACGCGATGGCTGTTTTTGCAGGTAACATTAAAACCGTTTCCTATTTTCCTTCCCCCTGCCACATCCCGCCTTTTCTTTCTTATCTCCAGGTTCATCCAGGTGTAATTGGTGTATAAAAACCTGCACATGATTAGTGTATGCAGCTGGGCGTGTGTGGGCATGCATAGACACTGTGCTGTCCTGTGACCCTGCAAGCCCACCTTCCGCCATTTCCATCCAGGTACACTTTAATCGTGACTTTTGTTCACTAAATTGCTTTTAAAATCCAATAAAATAAGAGATACTGTTTAGACAGCCTTCGTAGCTAAGGCACAGCGGAGACCTCCCAAGGATCCCTGTACTAATATAATGGTTTTAATATTTTCATGTACCTAGTACTGTGCAGCTGGATGCTGCAAAGGAGTTTCAGGGAGAAACTACAAAATCCAGATTAAATATTTGCACTATTAGGTCCATGGCTTTTGAAGATGATGCCGATATGTATTCGTTGTCCATAGGACACATTTCAGAGAGAAAATCATAGCACTGTTCTCTATTTGGATGGAAAATATTTGTGAGACATCTTCTACAATTACTGTCTCTTGGATTAGCTGATCCATGGACCACTTTCAGCATAAACGCTTTGCGCTCCTATGAATCAGTGCGGATGGCCGCTCCGGCTTGCTGGCCGCGTCCCCAGGCCCTGCCTCTCTGAGCACACATCTACCTGTCCACTGGAGGTGACGGTGTGAAACGTCTCCATCTGCTTCCCCGGCAAGCACTGGCATCCCGGGTGTGCGAGCGAGGCAGGGGTACTGAAGCTCAGACGCTGGCCACTGGTGCCCGAGCCTGGACACAGTCCAGGAGGGGGGAACCTGGAGTGTGACCGACTGTGGTCCTCCAGCGTCACTCTGACAACAACTGAGGGAGCAGAGACAACTCAGCAACTGTTAGATGTTTTCTTTCTACTGTCTTCTAGAAAGCTGTGGATTACCCCCAAAGAAATGAGCTCAGTGCTGCCTGGCCCCAGGGTCCTCCGGCCGTGGCATGGAGGACCCGGGACGCGGATCAGTGATTCAGTGGGTGCGATGACTCTCCGCTCTCTGTGCCACCTGACTGTTGCTGGCGGAGGACTGTGTAAAAAGGTTGATATAATCACAAAGAAATGCTCTGTCTAAGATGAGCAAGTACAAGAAAAAGTATTCTGTATTTTAAATGTTCCTTTTCTTTCAGTAACCAACACAGAAAGGTCAGGGAATGTGTGCTGTAAGAGACCTTAGTTTTCTTGGCTTATTTCCCCCGTTTTTAGCTCATCTGTCAGTAGAGACGTGTCACCCAGCCTTCCTCATGCTGCAGCTGTCCTGGAAGCAGAATCAACTCTGTCCTTCCCTGGAATGCTCACATTCATGACAGAAAGTGCAAAAACGCCATCGTAGGAGGGGCAGGAAATGGATTTAAAAATCCAAATTTTCATTTTCTAGAAACTTCAAAATTTAAATTTAACCTGCTGCCAGGTTTTATGTTTTTATGTCAATGCAGTAGACTTAAATTTAGTATAGTGGATGCAGAAAGGGTATTTTTCATTACACATTACTTACTTATTTACTTACTTACTTTATTTATTTATTTAGTTACTGTGTATGGTACTGGGGATTGAACCTAGGGGCATTCTACCACTGAGCTACAGCCCTGGCACTTTTTATTTTGAAACAGGAGGTTCCTAAGTTACCTCTGGCCTCGAATCTGCCATCCTCCTGTCTCAGCCTCCCAAGCACTGTTGTCACACTGTAAACATCATGTAAATGATTTGTGTGTAATTTCCATTCAAACAGGTGACCATGTTCTAAAATAAACGTATTATGCTCTTCCCTGTTTTACTCATAGATTTTCCATTTTCTTTCCCACTCTGCATTTTGACCAGAATGGATTCAAACACTAATTTAAAAAAAATAAATGGTCAACCATCCCCTTTCACATCTCGTTTATAATCAATCCAGGCTCCCTCACATCCTGTTTGGTGACATTCTTTGCACTCTCTCTGGCTTGGTTTGTTATTTTTGGTTGCGCTTCTGTTCCTGGAACCGAAGCCCACTTTTCAGGCTGATCCGATTCCTTTTTATTCATCTGCTCAGTTCAGCTGCCTCCCGCATGCGGGTCTTCCACCTCCCACAGCCTGGCCGCCGATCGCCCAACAGTACGTATCTCAGGATGCCGGCTGAGTTGAATTCTGGAGCTTTTCTGCTTCGTGTTTTAATTGAACTTCAGTAAAACTGCTTAGACGTCATTGTGCGATCATTTTATTTTTAAAATTTAAACCCTACTAAGAACATAAATTTAAATAAGACAAACAGCAGGGTGTGGTGGCGCACGCTTGTAATCCCAGTACTTGGGAGGCTGAGATCGGAGGATCTGGGTTTGCGGCCAGCCTCAGCTACTTAGTGAGGCCCTCCGCAACTTAGTGAGACCCTGTTTCAAAATAAAGAATAAAAAATAGGGCTGGGGGTGTAGCTCGGAGGTAGAATGCCCCTGGGTTCAATCCCCAGTACTGCAATAAATAAATAAATAAATAAAATAAAAAATAAAAAATAGGGCTGGGGGTGTAGTTCAGAGATAGAATGTCCCTGAGTTCAATTCCCACTACCGAAAAAAAAAATATATATATATCAAACACTCAGAAAAAGAACTTTATCCCTCCCTCCTTCCCTCCCTTCCTTCCTTCCTTCCTTCCTTCCTTCCTTCCTCCCTCCCTCCCTCCCTCCTTCCCTCCCTCCCTCCCTTCCTTTCTTGGATTGAACTCAGGGCATTCTATCTCTGAGCTATACCCCCAGCCCGTTTTATTTTTTTGTTTGGAAACAGGGTCTTGCTAAGTTGCTGAGGCTGGTCTCGAATCTGCAATCCTCCTATCTCAGCCTTCCAAGTATTGGAATTACCGGTGTATGTCACCACGTCCAGCAGAAAGTTATTTCTTACATTTTATGATTTCAAGAGCCCTGGCATCTTGGAATCTGAGACAGAGTCGTTGCTGTTAGGACGGTCCTAGCTTTTGCTCCGTCCACACTGGGCAGGGATGTGCTGTCCTATGTGGGACACTCAGACAACCTGTTCCGCATAAGTCCGGGGCTGGGCGAAAGACAGAGATCAAAGCAGAAAGACGGGAAAAATTCACTTCTGTTTTGCTGATATATTTTTGTTGAATAGTGCGTATCACACGTTTTTAAATCTCAGAAGAAGGAAAGTGAACTCTCAAGAGAGGGGACATGGGAGATTCTCATAAAAATCCACTGTGCCTCTGCATTGTTCTTCTTGACATGCTGTGTGTGTCCTTAGGAGAATGAGCCATGATTCTTTGTTGTTGTTTTTATTGTTACAATAATTAAGTAGAGGGGTTTAAGAAGAGTCCTCACACTGGTAAGAAATTCTAAATATTTTTCTTCATTATTTTTTGACTGGAGTCATTTTGGCATTTTGCCTGATTTTCATTCTCGCCTATTAATAAGGCAAGTTCTCTCAGCAAGTCTAGAAGGACTTAATTGGCTTCTGAGATCAATAATGGTGCATATAGAACTTTAAAATGGAGGCAAAAGGGAATGATTAGTAATACAGTTCATGGAACACAGACCTGTTTAAAAGTCTGCCACAGTTACCTGTGTGTGTATATGAGTGTGTATGTGTGTGTGTGTGTGTGTGTGTGTGTGTGTGTGTGTGTGTGTGTAGTACTGGGGATTGAACTCAGGGGCATTCTACCTTCAAGCTACACCCCTAGTCCTTTTTTTTTTTTTTT
>PVJS01038893.1:0-19168 GCA_004027185.1 Glis glis
CACACACACACACACACACACACGCACTCACACACACGCACACGCACACACACACATGCATGTACGCATCATAAATGATATAGAAAGCTTTATAAACTTTTCCTTTTTATATATTGACATGAACATAACCCACTTTTCCTACTTGACCAGATAAAATAAACCTTGCCCTATATCTAGTCTCAAGGTAAAATTCATTATGCTTTTAATTTTCACATACATTTTATGATGGGTAATAATTTAAAATTTTAACTGATGGATAATTGCAAGCAATAAATTGGGTTATAAATAGCACCTTTAGCAAATTTTTTTACAGTAAATGTATACATGTTCAATGTCATTGCTCAACATTTCATTCTAAGTAATGAAATTGCAGGATAACCACAGGCTTAAAAGAAGCTGAAACTAAAGGTATCCAGCTTCTTTATCACATTTTCCTGCCTAAATTATTTTATGCCCTTCCACAACTCTGGAAAAGGAAAGCATTGCATCTTGATCTAAAACCAAGGATATAACTAAATCTAGTAAAAGTTGTCCTCTTACTTCAAAACTTTGGTGTTTTGGGCCTACATATTCCCCAGGGACAAAAAGCAATGAATGTTTTGATTTTTGAACATCTGCCTCTTCATCTACTAGTTGCTTCCACATTGTGTATAGGAGTATGTGAACCAAAAGAGGGGACAGTGTCAATAAGCACTAAATTTTTGCAATGTCTAAGAAGCTAATAACATATATTGAATACAGAATTTTCATACACCCAATTGTGAATAATTAGAAACTTGACTAAGTTTCAGTGCATCCTTAGTTTGAAGATTTGAATGAAAATGCAGGCATAGTGAATTTATTTTCATCAAATAATATCAGGTAGATTGTAATATTTATTTACTATTAAAACTAACATTTCCCTTAAGTATATTAAAAATTATTAAAATGTATTACTAAAATTTTAAAAGAACTTGTTAGTTTTATTATTTAATAATGTTAATTCCATTTTTAAAGTATTTTTATTGGTGTATTATAACCATATTGAGGGTTTTTTTGTGTGTTTGTGTGTGTGTGTGTGTGTGTGTGTGTGGTACTGGGCATTGAACCCAGAAGCATTCTACCTCCGAGCTACACCCCCAGACCAAATTTTATTTCTTATTTGGAAACAGGGTCTCACTAGGTTGCTGAGAGCCTCACTAAATTGCTGAGGCTGTCCTCAAACCTGCGATCCCCCTGTCTCAGCCTCCCAAGTACTAGGATTACAAGAGTGCACCACCACGCCCGGCTGCATATTGAGGTTTAGTGTGATAGAAACGTACTTGCACAGAGCTCACGGTATGTGTCCCTCCGGATCCCACCCTGCTTTCTCCCTTCCCTGTTTATAATTTTGAAATTTGTTTTGATAGTTTAATAATGTACATAGGATTATTTGAACTGCTTCCTTCAAGTCTCCTTGTACTTATTTATTATTAAAATATTAAAATTTTAAATTACTTGTTTATCATAAAACATTAGCTTTATTATTTAATAGCATTAATTCCAATTTTAAAGTATATATTCAATTAAAACCAAATGTTAGAGAAGGAAGGTATAACAGAGGTGTAGAGAGGAAGTTATAGTGAAGGAACAGGAATGTTAGACTCCAAAAGGATATGTCCATATGGTGACATATGCCTATAATCCTAGTACTTGGGAGCCTGAGACAGAAGGATCACAAGTTCAAGGCCAGCCTCAAAAACTTAGCAAGACCCTTAGCAATTAGTAAGATCCTGTCTCAAAATAAAAAACAAAAAGGGCTGGGAGTGTAGCGTATAAAGCCCCTGGGTTCAATCCCCAGTACAAAAAAAAAAAAATATGTCTATGTTCAAAGCCCAGGAAACATATTTACCCTCTGAATGTGACCTCATAAAAAAAAGAATCTGTATTTGCAGAGGTAATTAATTGTTTCAAGATGAGATTATCCTTATTCAAGATGGTCCTCCATCCAATGACTGCTTTCTTTATAAAAGACAGAAGAAAAAATACTCAGAGGAGAAGGCCTTACAAAGAGGCAAAGATTGGGAGTCACACTGCCAAACACCACCTGGAATTACCAGAATCTGGAGAGAGGCACAATAGAGGATTCTCTCAGTGTCCCCGAAGGGAGTGACACCTGATTGACCTCTGACCTCCACAACTGTGAGAAAGCAAATTTATCTTGCTTTAAGTCATCCAGTTTCTGCTGCTTTGTTATATCAGCCCTAATTAATACAGAATACGACTATATTTTTATAATTTATATACTGCAATTATTGTTTTCATGTTTTCAGCATTTCCTATAGGGAAGTAAGTACTCTTCCTGAAGTATTAAATTATTAGGTACATAATACCAGTCAATATTCATTGAATATTACCCATGTAGACAGTCCTATTCCAAGTGCTTTCATAAATTAGCTTAATTCTCATAACAACCTAAAGAATTAGGAGAGTAGGTGCAAATATGGCACAAACAATGTCACTTGCTGAAGGTCCCACCACATTCAGTTGGTGAAACAGATCGGTGATCCTAGTACCCTGGCCCTAGACCTCATGTTCTGAGTTACCCGGGTAGGTGAACTGAGACAAAAACAGAAAATAGATTTCAAATTAATATTCCAAGAAAATGTCTTCATTTTCTTTGGTTAAGAATGCTAAGAGAATATAAGTCTGAGTTTCTGAAAATGAAATGGGCCATTCAAGAGAATAAATATGTTTACCAGTAATGAATAATGCTGAATCTCTGGGTCTGCTCTCCTCTTCCTAATACTATTCGACTTATACTCAAAAAAAAAAGAAAAGAAAAAGGAGTCATCCACACTTCTATCATTCAACTGTAAATGGAATTGAAAACATGCACTGAACTGTTTCAACTGAAACAGCGTAGAAAACTTAAAAAATGCTTTCAGTTGCTTGGGTCTGTCTTGACTTTAGTAGATTGACAAAATGGGTGTAAAAATGATACATCTATGAATTCAAAAAGAACTGAATAAAATTTTTCAGATGATTTTAAGTTGTATTTATTATTTTTTTTCCTTGAAAAATGTGAAAATTTAAACAAATGTTAAGCTGGGTGTGGCAATACACACCTGTAGTTCCAGCTACTTGGTAGGCTGAGGTGGGAAGACCTTGTGAGTTCACTAACTAGAGATCAGCTTGGGCAACATAGATGCTGTCTCAAAAAATAATAATAAAAAAGAAAAGGAAAGAAAAGAGAGAGAGAGAAAGAAAGAAAGAATGAAAGAAAGAAAAAGAAAAGAAAATGTTAAAATAGTCTCTTGAAAACAACACCATGTATTTTCAAGTCTAGTCTAATGTATCTATATCTATATATTTGTATCTATCTATCTACTCTTGGAATTCACTTGTTTCTTATCTAAAATTGTTTAACTGTACTCTTGGTAATGCATGTTTGAGTTGATTTTGTGGCATAACTGAAATGAGGAAGTGGTCAGTCCATATGGAAAGTGCCAGAATATTGGTGATTACCCAGCTGGGCCCTAATTCTAATAACGTATGTCCTTATAATAGACAGAAGAGGCATTATGCATCACTTGGGCATTTTTAAAGCAAGATTTTTAAATAAAACTGGAATGAACATGGATCTGGTTATTACAAACTACAGAAATATTTCCACAGTCATGTTCAAAGCAGCAATGTTCACAATAGCCAAGAATTTGAAGCAACCCAAAGTCTTCATGGGCGAGTAGATAAACAAAATGTGGTATACTGGAATATCATTCAGCTCAAAGGAAGAAAATCTTGTAACATGCTGCTACATGGATGAATTTAGGAGACATTATTCCAAGTGAACTAATCCAGTTACAAAAAAAGAATGCTGGATGATGTAAATATCTAAGTTAGTCAAATTCACAGAAATTGAAGGTAGAATGGTGGTTAACGGGCAGGTGAGATGGGAAAGGGGGAATTGTTGTTTAGTGGGTAAACTTCAGATTTACAAGGTGATGAAGTTCTAGAGATGTGCTTCACAATAATGGTAACTACTGCTGGAGTGTACACTGAAAAATGGTTAAGATGATAAATTTTATGGTGTATGTTATTTAGCACACACACACACGCACACAAAAAAAACATGTAACAAAACATTTGAGTTCAAGATTCTTCCCTAAAGTTGGGTATTATTAGAATATATTTCAATTTTCAAAATAATAATATGAGAGTATATCTTCAAATATCTGTCAAAGGGATTTCATTTTGGTTCCTTAAGTGGTAGTTTCTTAAAAAGAGTTTATTATTAATTTATTATTATAATATTATAATATTATAATATTATAATTTATTATTATTAGCTTGAAACTGGGTTTTGACAGTAAATACAAAACTTCAAGAGGATGGCAGAAAACCTGAAACTTATTAAAAGAAAGTCTATGGAAAAGGAAGAAAGATATTAAGAATAGGAAAAAGAGTAATTTAATTTGTTTTGATAGGAAAATATTGATTAGCTGTCAATATAGCATTTATGGGTTAGTTTAATTGTTGAAATGGAATGAAAAAGGCTTTATTGGTACAGTCGGGATTATTTCTTATGATCATGTTATTTAAAATTTCCTTCTCAGCAGTATTTAAATGTAGTTTATTGAAGGTGTAAGAAGTTATTCAGATAGATACTTTCCTTAGGCATTTTCCTATCCACTCATCATGTGTCCCATAATGACATTTTGGTCAACAATGGATTGCATCTACAAAGGGAGTCCCATGAGATTGTAATGGAGCTGAAAACTCTATATGACCTAGTACTTTTACTATGCCTTTTCTATCTATAAATGTTTACATACACAAATTCTTACCATTGTGTTACAATTTCCTACAGAATTCTGTGTGATACCATGCTGTACAGGTTTGTAGCCTGCGGGCAATAGGCCATGCCATACAGCCCAGGGGTGTGTAAATGAATTCAGTGATGTTCATTCAACAACAAAATCACCTCACCTAGTGATGCATTTCTCATAATACATCCCTGTTGTTAAGTGGCACATGACTGTATATACTGCTTCCCATAATCAGGAGGAAGTGAAAATTTATCTCTTGAGGTTAATTGAAAGTGTTTTTGAATGCTTTTATTGGTGCCTTGTAATTATATACCATAGTGAGGTTCAAAGTCATACAAACAAACATGTACATAGGTCTTGGTATATTTCACTTCAGGTCCCACCCCACTACCCACCTCTCCCATACGTAATAGCGGGATTGGTAGTGATACCTTCATATATGGACATATTATAATTTGAATTGTTTCTTTCATCAGTTCTTCCTTTTCCCCTTCCCACCTCCACCTATCCCCTTCCACTATTCTACTGGTCACTCTCCTCAATTATCTAAAGTCCTTTTTGTTTCCTATTTCTCTCTAGCTTCTACATATGAGAGAAAAATCTGACTGTTGACTTTCTGAGACTGGCTAATCTCACTTAGAATAATATTCTCTAGTTCCATCCATTTTCCCCAATTGACATAATTTTATTATTATGGCTGAGTAAAATTTTTAATTGTGAATACAGGTTACTGTTGTTGTTACTCATAGCCCCTTATCTAATTAATAGCTATATTTGTGCTCAAAGGTAAAGTTTCTCCCCTCTTTCAAAAATTGTATTTTATTACATTCACAAGAAGCCAATCTGAGAGGCTACTTCTGAGCAATTCACAGTTACTGCTTGAAAGGTTAGTGATTTTCATTAAAGGCACTAATAAATTATCAAACTTTATTAAGAGGATAAATTTCTGAAATTTTCTTTCTATCATAACAAAATGAAAACTTTAAAAACTTAATTATTTAAAATTTTCCAAATAGTTGATGATACATGGTTAAAAATGACATTATCTCTACATAATGGTATTAAAATTAACTTGCCTCTACTTCAATAGTAAATAATCTTGCTTAAATACATTAATTCCGTAACAAAATATACTATATTGTACTTTGGGAGAAATTTTCAATTATTCTATTTCATTATAAAGATAAAATTTATAACAATATTATTCTTTGGTAAATCTTGAGAAAAAATTTATCTTTAAAAAAAACTAAACTAGTTTGCACTCCCACCAACAGTGCAGAAGAGTTCCTATTTCCCCACATCCTCACCAACATTTATTGTTGTTTGACTTCTTAATGATTGTCATTCTAATTGGGGTTAGATGAAATCTCAGAGTAGTTTTAATTTGCATTTCTCTGATTACTAATGATGTTGAACTTTTTTTTCATGTATCTATTGGCCATTTGTATCTCTTCTTTCATGAGGTGTCTATTCAATTTGGTTGCCCATTTCTTGATTGGATTATTTGTTTTTTTTAGTGTAAAGTCTTTAAAGTTCTTTGTATATCCTAGATATTAGTCCTCTGTCAGAAGGATAGCTAGCAAAGATCTTCTCCCATTCCATTGGCTTTCTCTTTAGGCTCTTGATGTTTCCTTAGAAAACTGGGAGTGGATCCACCATATGATCTGGCTATACCACTACTGGGTTTCATTCCAAAGGGATTGAAACCAGAGAACTACAGTAATACATGCATACCCATGTTCATAGCAACACAATTCACAATAGCCAAATCATGGAACCAACCTAGGTGTCCATCAACAGATGAATGGATTATAAAACTATGGGAAATACACACAGTGGAATTATACTTAGCAATAAAGAAGAACAAAATAATATCATTTACAAGTAAATGGAAGGACCTGGAGAATATTATGTTAAGTGAGATCAGCCAATCACAGAAAGAGAAGGGTCATATGTTTTCTGTAATATGCTCAAGCTAGGGAGTAGTTAGGATAAAAGAGGGCCTCCAGACAATGGCAGGGAAGCCTCAGTGGAGTGAGGGAAGTGGTCTAAGGGAAGGGGAAGGGGACGAATGAAGTTCATTAATGGAATTACCACCATTGACCATGTGTACATATGAGAATATACCAACATTAATCTCAGTACTCTGTACTGGTGAGGGGAAGGGAAGGGGAGGTGGGGGGCACCAAGTTCTGCGTGCATGTATGTCACTGTCAACTTGATTTTCATTGTGATGTGAGACTATAATGCACCAATAAAAGCACATTTAAAAAAAATGCTAATCTTATCCTAATTGTGTTAAATATGCTTTATACTAAAGACAAACTATAAGGAGTACAAGAAATTAGATTGTAGGGAATGAAATATAGTTCAGTAAGTTTTAATAAATAGTAATGATTTTAGCAGAGCATGGTGGCACATGTCTGTAATTCCAGTACTTGGGAGCCTGAGACAAGATGATCACAGTTTCGAGACCAGCTTCAGAAACTCAGTGAGGCTCTTTTTCCAAATAAAAAATAAAATAGGGCTGAGGTAGAACACCCCTGGGTTCAATCCCCTGAAGCGCATGCGCGTGCGCGAGCACACACACACACACACACACACACACACACACACACACAATAGTAGTGGTTTTAACCACTATTGGTTAAAATAGATTTTCGAAGACTGCATATCTTTTTCACAACTGACATTATAGGAGATACTTTTAGTATTGCATCATATATTGTTGAAAATGTTGAGATTAAAAGAACAGTAAATGCAAGGCTGTCCTTGCAAATGCTGCTGAACATCAATCTTACTTTTCCATTACGTATCTAGAAAAAACAGCATTTATAAACATAAAGATTTTTTTTCTGTTTTCTGTCTTTGCTTCATCAACCATGAATGGCTTTCAAATTCTTCCATTAGCATAGGATTAGGGCTGTTTTTTTCTGACCATATATTTTGGCAATGCGATGAGCTAGGTGAACTTTTAACACTTGGCTGGTGTTAAGGCCTAGCTAACGTGCTATTTCCGTGGTATTTCTGAAAGTACAACACTGGTAATACCTTTCCTTTGTTGATTTACCTAGTAAGACAGAATAGGTGGCTAATTTAGAAAAGGTGGCTCTTGTGTGTTGTGACTTTGATATTCATGCAAAATCTTCAGTATTGCATTACAAACTTCTTAAGTGCAACCAGCTAAACTCCAACAAAAACAAGAAGAAAGCTCTGAGGTGTTCTTCTGGAGTAGGGTGCAACAACCTTTGCTTTTTTTTCCAATAATGTGTTTGGCACTTAGTGCTCATAATAAACAGTTCCTTCCTGTGCTCTGAGGGAATGTGATCTTTCACTAGGGTAACTACTGCCCCAAGGGTCTAGAGAGGATGGAAAGAATTTAGAAACCTCAAAGGTGGCTTCTGAGAACACCTGGTCAATTATTTGAGACAATAAACAGGAAGCATGGCAATTCATAAAATAATTTATTTCCAGACTACCAGTGTATATGTGCATACTTGTCTTCCTGCTGCCCTACACACAATGACTTTAAGGAAGATGATCCCCCAGACTTTGAACTGATTATCTAGCTTCACATTAGAAGTAACAGGATTAGTCATCAATCTTAAGGCCAAATACTTCAAAAAGTACCACAATATCAGCACTGGAAATCAAAGTATATAGCTGGTTAAGAAGCATTTGGAGATGCTGCTCTTTGATAAAGGTTTTATGAATTCTTTTAAATTTTAGGTATATTTGTGGTGTGTGTGTGTGTGTGTGTGTGTGTGTGTGTGTGTGTGTGTGTGTGAATCTCTACATGTACAGCTAATGTGGTTGATTATGTTCATGAGACATAAGAATAACTGTCTCATTGTTTTTCAGAGTACAATTAGCAACCATAATAATACAAATAGCAGCTAATAAAATATGCTCTTATGTGACATATGTTGATCTCTCCCTAACCATGCCGATTTTATCATTATTGATTTTACTGATTAGAAGTTTAAGCTTACAGCACTTAAGCAATTCGTTGTCCAGTTTGACTGAGTTTGCAAGTTTCAATACTAGCATTTGGAATCAGGTATAACTACCCCAGGTTTTGAGATCTTATTAGCTACTACACTGTAGACTAAATCATTTGGCTAGAAAAGGAGATTCAGTCTCACAATTAGTTATTTATAATTATGCACAGCCTAAATTCCACTTGAAATGCATATGGATATGAAAGGAGACTCCTTTCTACCACATGTTCTCTTTATGTTTATTAGAACTAGCCTGAGAAATAAAGGTTCATTTCATAAGAATGTTTTTAAGCATAGTTGCCACTTGGTAAGTGGTCCACAGTGTATTTCCAAATACTTAGGAGACTAATTCTAGATGTGTTTTACCTATAGGTAAAATAAGTAGCTTCCAACATATATGTGATTCTGGAAGTGAAGTGTCCAGAGAGCTAACACTTCCCACCCATCACCAATCACCTCACTTAATCTTAATTAAACTCTCAGTTGCCAAGATGTGTTAAATGTAGAAGACTTTCCCATGGGCAGAGAGATGACAGGTACAATTGTGAAATCAATGTAGCTTTGGGACTGGAAATGATGTTCTCTCCATCCCTAAGCCCAGAGGTTGGCAGAGGGCTATCTCTTACTGAAGAAAAGTCATAATGAAAGAGAAATTAAAACAATAATGTTCTTTTAAAATTCTAAATGATATCAGGACTAAAAATAGCATCCTCTTATTGATCATATGATAGAATCTCAAAATATTAGTTCTGTGAGATCTTAAAAATCTAATACATCCCTCTTATTTTTTAGATCCAGGTACTAATTTAGAAGTGAGATTCAACTTCCTACATAATCCTGATTGAATTCAAAGAAGAGTTCAAAAATACATTTTAATGTTGTTATCATAAATTCTGTTTTTATTTTCTTATTGTTCCAAAAATACAATTTCTTTAGGAAATAACAAAAATGACCACACTTATATTTACAATGTAACTTTGAATCTCTTCTCACTTTTAACTCTTGCATCAAGAAGTTGTCTATTTTCTATCCCTTGATTCTTGGCTCATCCATATGATCTGCTTTGACAGATATTAGCAAATCTGATGCTAACAGAGAGCTGAGAACTGGTTATGCATAGGTCTTGTTCTCTTACTGCTCTATGGAACCCTAGCACTACCATGTGTAGACATCCAGGATAACCCTGGAGAGGGAGAAATCTTCTTGAATGAGAGTGTTGTGGACCAATAAACTTTCTACTGCCAGACCTGTGAGTGACAATCCTCAGTACCAAAAATTTTTAAGGGATAAAATAATAATTCATTGTTATATGATTCATTGCTATATAAAAGTAATAAAAGCAAGGCATGATGACACATACCTGTATACTTGGGAGCCTGAGACAGGAGGATCATAGGTTTGAAGCCAGCCTCACCAACTTAGCAAGGCTCTTGGCAACTTAGACCATGTTTCCAAATAAAAAATAAAATAGGGCTAGGTATGTAGCTCAGAATACCCCTTGGTTCAATCCCTAGTAACACACACACACACACATACACACACACACACACACACACACACACACACACACACACACAAGTAATAAAAATGCCCTAACCACAATCAGTCTAACAAATATGTGAGATAGAGAAGGTGACTTCCAAATGTGAAGTGAGTTTATTGGCCCTTAAGTATTTTCTCAGCCGAGATTGATTGTTTTGCCCCTACTGAGATCCACTAATTAGAAATATAATTAATTTGATAATCTTCTAAATCCCAAAAGCCCTATAACAGAGAACTATGACCTATGACCTATGACTTTGCTTCCCAACATATACCTCTAGTTGAGATCAATAAACACTAAGTAACTGGAAATCCAGATTGGTAAGAAAAAGATGAGAAAAAAATTATTTGAATCCTAAGAGAAAAATACAATTGGTTCAAGTGACACAGTGAGATTGTTTTGACAGCAAGAATGCATCCCCACCTTACAGGTGCAAGTTCTATGAGTCATGGTAGAAAACACCTACCCCTGTTTAATTGGATGGACCTGGAAGGGATGGAAGTCTTTTTATTTGAAAGTAAAATCTTATCTTCAATTCCTCATGAGGATGGACATATATAAATGGGGGAAAATCAATAGAAAATACTGGGTTGAGGAACACAAGGGACAGTAGAAGCTAGGAAAATTCATAGCCATGATGCCTGAGTTTAAACAGACACTGAAGGCAGAAAAGCAAGAATTTCTTCCACTGAGCTCTGGGTGGTGCTGGGGGGAGACTGGACTTCAGTCGTGTGAGAGGAAACCTGACTTGTCTTTTGGAAAGGAAATATCTCCCAACTTTAAGTTATGTAATTAATATAATTGTCCATGTTTATCTTTTAAAAAATTCTAAGTACAGAAATAAATTGATAAAATCTCTCTTATTTCTTAGACCAGTAGAGGGACCCATTACTCATCATCTACATACATACATATGGGTATATATACTCAGTAATGGGTATATACTCATTACTCATTATGATATATATATATATATAATTTTGAATAAAAAAAAATATATATATATATAATATTTCTATCTTTGGAAAACAAAGATATTTTAATCCGTACTTGATCACAGCCATCCAAATCATTCCTATTGGTGGTGTTTGGGGTTTCATAAAATGATAAAGATAAGGGTTGTGATTTGAAAGAGTAGGATCCAAGGGAAAGTCTTGGGGAACATCAAATGGGATAGAAAAATGAAGGTAGGAAAGAGAACAGAGAAGTCGCTGGTAGCAGGACATAAGTGTGTAAAGGTGCTGAAAGGGCCATAATGATAAGAAATTGGACTTTGAAAAATCTGAAATAAAGCGTAAGGCAATTCAGGAGTCCCAGTGATAAACAGCAAAGAAAAGGAGATCCAAGGGTGGAAGTCTCGTGGATGGAATGGCCATGGGCCTGAAGTCCATACAGACAAAATTTTCTCCGCTTCAGGGAGATTTGGACAGAGATATCCACTTCTAAGAAGAATGATGAAAAAAAGAAAGAATTACAACAATAATAGGTAGCTTAAGTTGTGAATTATTTTCTTCTATTATAGAACAGGGTTTTTCTCCCTGTAGGTCAAAATCCAATTGTAAAATGTGGAATCATTTTAGTAGTAGTGACCAACATTAAAAAAGAAATCAATAAATAAACAAGAACAAAAAACACCACAGTAGAAGAGAATTGAAATTGAATATAACAGAATTGAAAGTGCCTGCATACAAATAAATATTACTTTATAAAACTATTATTTCATTTTAAATGGACATCTACAAACACATGTCTTACTCCAGAGTAAAATATATTTTAATTACACCCTATGTAGAATCTTTAAGTTTTCTTCCAACTCTAAGATATTTAGATAGTTGGATTCCTGGAGACTATCAGGAGGGCTTATTTCAGGAGACTGGAGGGAGGGCAGAATTAAGGGAAACATGATTTCAAAAACACACTTTATACAGAAGACAGAAAAAAACTTTGTTATAGCCAATAGACTTTTTGTGTAGTATAAAGCATTACTCTTACTTATTCTGATCAGGGTGTGCATTTATTTCAATGTAACTGTAGAAAAAATATCTGAAGTTAATGTGTTAAGGTGGACAGTTGAAGCAGGGCATGGTGGCACATGCCTGTAATCTCAGTGTTTGGGAGGCTGGAATAGGAGGATTGTAGGTTTGAGACCAGTCTCAGCAACTTAGGGAGACTCTCAGCCACTTAATGATATCCCCTTTCAAAGCAAAGCATAATAAGGGGTAGGATGTAGCTAAAGGTAGAATGCTCCTGGGTTCAATCCCCAGTACCAAAAAAATAAATAAAAATAAAAATAGACAGTGAAATGGAGGATAGAGGGAAATAAGAAAACGTGAAGTAAAAATTGAAAGTTATTTTCTTTAGCTCGCAGCACAGAGCAATGACCTATTTTTATCCACTAACTTTAGAATAAAAAATTCCACTCTCCTTGTTGCTTCTTAGCATCCATCACCTTGGACTTGTAAGCAGTATCAGAAGGCTGCTGGCTAAACCAAAAATTTGGAGAAGTGGTAAAACTAACTAGGCTTTTGCTAAAATATTATATACAACTCATGAACATTTATGTTTCACTATACAAATGTTAATCCTAACTCAGACATTGTCTCACCAAATGAGGGAAAACTGAAGCCTGTTAAAACCCAGACAGTGCAGCTGAACCAAGGAAATGGGAGGAAATATAAACAAATCAAATACTTAACCCTGCGCTGAAGACGTGTCAACATAAACACAACTGTACTCATTTTCCTAGCATATGACACTGGTAACAGTGAGAACTAGGTTTGGATTGTGGGCACTGAGCGGTGCATCCTTTCTATTTCCAAACATAGCCATTAGATTCTCTCCTAGTATTCCTGAATAATGTGAATATTTGTATTTTTACATCCCTAGATATTTTCTTTATGCCAGAAACTTCTAGTCAAGTTTTCTGACGGATCTGTATTTACAAGAACAGCAACAGTGACAATGAGGGAAGAGTAGGAGATGTATCAATTATCTTTTGCTGTGTAACAAGCTATCCTAAAACTTCCTTATTTGTTTATGCATTTATGTATATATGCATGTATGTATGTATGTATGTATTTGTGATACGAGGGATTGAACCCAATTGCATTCTACCTCTGAGCTGCACCCCAGGCCTTTTTACTTTTTTATTTTTAAGCAGGGTCTTGCTAAGTTGCTGACACTGGCTGCAAACATTCTTCCTGTCTCAGTTTCCCAAGTACTGGGATTACAGGCATGTACCACCACACCTGGTTGTTTGGTATTTTATATCTGGAGAACAAGCTAAAAGATTTCAATATTGGAGGGGAAAAGCAAAAGTAGAATCTATTCTTGAAAAAATCAACATGTATATTCCTAAATCTATGCATGTATGATGTTCATACCCTGACATATATCAAAATGTATAATTATAATTTACAATGCACCAATAAATGAACATAAAAAGTTAAACAAAAAGAAAGAAAAAAATAAATAATCAAAGGAGGCTAGAAAATGATAATATCAGGCTAAAGAGAAACAACATCAGTGTTTACTCAAAGGACTAGACACATGATCTGTAGGGTCAATGAAAATAAAAATGAGGGGTTGGTCTTAAAAATTATTAAGAATTATATGTGGCAATAGTAGAACATTACCTAGGCATGGTGGTATACACCTGTAATCCCAGTACTTGGGAGGCTGAGACAGAAGGATCACAGGTTTGAGGATAGCCTCAGCAAGTAGTGAGACTCTCATCAACCTAGTGAGACCCTGTTTCAAGAAAATAAAAATAAAATAGGACTGCAGGTATAGCTCAGAGGTAGAGTGTCCCTGAGTTAAATCACCAGTACCACACACACACACACACACAAAGAATAGCAAAACATTATACCAATCTTAGGGCCCTTCTAGACATAAAGCCCCATGCAACTACTTAGAATATGGTCCTTTCACTAGAACTTGTCCTATAACATGTACTAAAAAGCCTGTAATCTCTTCTCCATGTGACTCTATTGCATTAACCAGTATTTTTCTTTCGTTCTGCAAACTAACTTCCAGAAATAGTAGTCTAAGTAACTGTTAATAAATAGTGATGGGAAACCACTCATATGTATATGGAAAACAATAATTTGAGATTTCTACTTCACAGTATTAAACAAGTAATCAGTTCTAGGTGGATTTAAGTCTGAAATGTATAATATTAAACATTAAAAGTTTAAAAATATTTGGAAACAATTGAGATTATGACTTCAGGTCAGGTCAAAGAAATATTCCTTAAAGAAGATGTGCTTTAAAAAGTTAAATATTAGCCAGGCATGGTGACACACACCTGTAGCCCCAGTACTTGAGAGGCTGAGATAGGAGGATCACAGGTTTGAGGTCAGCCTTAGCAATTTAGAAAGACACTCAGCAACTTAGTGAGATCCTATCTCAAAAAAAAAAAAAAGGCTGCGTGTATAGCTCAGAGTTAGAAATGGCCAATAAATCTATGAAACAATTCCCATTATCAAAACACTTTCAGGTATCATTTTATACCTCAAACGCAAACACCCTTCTTTCTACAAGAGCATCTATGCTAGCAGCCTATGACACATTCACAGAGTTCTGATTCACTAGGGTTGGGGTGTACCCTTGGAAAATTACTTTTGAAAAAGCTCCCTGAGGGTTTCTGATGTGTACCATGGTTGAGAAATATTTTCCTCAATTTTTACAGATTCCAGTCCAAAACAATCAACCATTACATCTTAAAATTGAAACTTCTAAACAGTTTTTCAACCCATCACTTCCCCCTTAGTTCAGACAGGCTTAGAAAGGGACTTTGGTATTTGCAAAGACGTTGGTCTTACAAGCCAGACAGCAGCCAGATTTATGCTTCAAGTGTACTGGAGGTACAAAGGCCATCTGCCAGAGACTCTCCACAACGCTGGGAGATGGGGGGAATGGTGCTCAGTCTTCATCCATGTCTTCAGTGTTAGAGAAGATCATTTCCTCCATTCTTTTTCTGTATAACCACACATGTCATTGGAGAACCTATATCTCTAAGTCTCCACAAGAATCCCATTCACTTCTTCCCCTTAATTTCTAATTGACAGAAGGAGGAAACACTGTCCACTCCTGGGGGGAAAGCAGGGACACTCGGGAAAGGCTTCAGCCAAAGGCATGCATCTTATGATGAATATCAGTAAATGACTAGTAAGCTGGGCATGGTGGTGCACATCTGTAATCCCAGTACTTGGGAGGCTGAGATATCAAAGATTCAAGGACAGCCTCTGAAACTTAGTGAGACCCTGTTTCAAAATAAAAAATAAAAAGTGCTGAGGGTGTAGCACTGAGGTAGAATGCCCCAGGTTCAATCCCCAGTACCAAGGAGGAGAAAGAGTAGGAGGAGGAGAAGGAGGAGAAGGAGGGAAAATGACTAGTTGTTCTATAACTGGGATGGTAAGAGGAATATTCTGACAACAATGACTTTGGTATCACCTGAGTCAGAAACAACAAAAATTTGCATAGTGTTTCACAAGAGTATGCTTTAGCTAATCTCTCTAATATATAAAATACTCTAAATATTATTAAATAAAAAGTAAAGAGTACATAGAGAGATAGACAAAAGACATGGATAGAATTTACACAGAAAAATACATGTGTATAAAACATGGACATATGCCCTATTTTACTTTCAACAAAAATGCAAAGTAAAATTATACTGAGATTACTATTTCTCATTTATCATATTGGAAAATTTCAAAAGGTTGACAGCGTGCTCTGTAGTTGAGGCTTCCGGAAGGCGCCCACTCTCACTTGTGGCAAAATGATCGATCGCTGTGGAGGACAACTTGTGGTACCTAATAAAGCACACATATCTATTTACCCTTCGACCTATAATTCCAGTTTCATGAATTTTCCCTGATGATAAACCTTCCAAAATACTAACGACATATGCAAGAGGTTATTTGTTATTATATATTTTGTAATAGCAGAATTTGAAAACCTAAATGGCCATCTATCAGAGATTTGTTGAATAAATCATGGTGTAAATACAAAAAGTAGTCATAAGAATGAGAAAAATCTATATTAACTGATGGATGAGTAATTTATATAAGATATTTTTAGTGAAAAAACAAGGCCCAAAAGTGCATTTGACACCTTAGTATATATTGTTTATTTTTCCCAAAAAGAACCAGGGAAAGAATAATTCAGAAACTAGTGAAAATAGTTATTTTTATTGGATGGGAGAGATAGGTAGAGCAGGCTATGGTGAAAGTGAGATTTACTTGATTAAAATTCTTAAGATAGATAAAAATTTTAAATAAAGACACAAAATCTAAAGTGACTTATTAATTGGACTTGTTATTACCTCTCAATAATGGTATTGACATATTTCTGACTTTATTTTAGGTGTATAGTAAAGTAAAAACAATTTTAATATTATTAAATGAAAGATTTTCACTTTGAGAGAAAAGAGGTACCAATGCAATACAAGAAAACTCCATCAATTTTAAATTCTAGGAATACTAGCTTGAACCTAAAATGACTTCCATAATTTTGTTTGATTTGAGAATCTAATAGGATTAAGACAGATTATAACCCTTAAAAATGAAAGAAAGGGAAATATCTCCCTTTATAGAAGAAAGGCAAATAAGAAACACAGAAGAAGCTTTGCATTTTAGAAGATACTTAGGAAACACAGATATATTTAACTTACAAAGGGGCCAGTAATAATTAACATTACAGTTACCGAGAAGTTAACATATATATTAACTTGACCTTTAATATTGGAGCAAAATTTAGAATTCACGGCTCAGTAAGATACCTATAATTACAAGTCTATATAGGTTAACAGCATTGACAAAAAATTCAATGAATGGCTCTAGAATTTTTATAAGTTTAGAAAACCGTATTAATAATCAGAAATAAGCTTATTACCAGATGGACAGTTGTATCTTTCTTATACAATAATAAAACATTTATTTATTTATGGAAGAAAATTATTGAGTAGAAATTCTCTAAAGGGAATCAAGTTGCTGTGGTTTAGGCTTTGTGCCTTGAGGGCTTTTCACAATGTCATATATAACCAAATAGATTGGCTACCTGGCTTCCAGTTTAAAATGCTAAGCCTCTGGTCCAGGGTTATTGCACGATGCACTAACATGTCAATTTTTCATGTAGATGCCCACTGCAATTGCAATACCACCAAAAAGCAGGTGAATGGTTTTGTTGACCAAATAACCAGGCTTACGAATGTTGACTAAGCAGCTCTGACAGCAGACTTGGCACAACAGGAACAACAAAAACTTCAGGCAAATAGGAAGAAAACACTTACTAATCCTCATGTTCCTGCGGCTGTGTCCTTCAGTGATGCTAGCTTCTGACCTGACTGTAAAGAACCTAGCTCAGTAACTGAAGCCAGTTTCTCTCTATCTCCTTCAGGTCAGTTAGGATGAGACTTCTGATCCTTGGCTAGGCAGGGCCTTCTTCCCTCTTCAGCATTGAAGAAGCTATAGAAGATGGACTTTTACCCTTCACCAACACTTAATATTAAGAGATCCAATGTCAGAGGGGGGAGATGAGGTAGGATAGGAAAAATAAAAAGTAATATGCAAAAAAGGAGACAAACTGGAAAGGAAGCAGGAATTATAGTTTTAAAATCTAGAAACTTTATAATCCTTATCTTCACCCTACTGGGCCTGCTTCTTTCTTAGGCAAAAATCCTCAGTAGGTCCACACCCTTAATCATAATGGCCCCTCTCCCAACCTGATATTCCTGCAATGCTTAGTAAACAAAGGATTCATAGGAAGGTCAGGCTCAGGTGCCAACCAGCCACCACCCATCCATGCCAGGAACCTGAGGATTCTGACAAAGTCCAGACCCCCACCCCTGCTATGTGCCCCTACCTACCCCCTCACAGGGGTCTCCTATAAAATAAGAACTGTGCGGCCCCAAAGGTGCTCTCTCCCTTTTGAGATGGCCTTCAATTTCCCTTGAACATGTATACCCCCCTTTTCTAAATAAACCTCTTTGTCTCTGAAAACACACACACATGCATGCATGCACGCATGCACGCACATGCACACACACACACACACGCACACACACACACAAAAGAAATGATGGTATTAGATAGATGTAATTACAGAACTAAGCAGTTTGTAGCTCCCAATATAAACTGACTTAGGCAATTAAAATAAATGAATGCTAAAGCCATTGGATTCATTGTTGAGGATCTTTACACAGTTGTAAATTATCACCCCATAGATTACTAAATAATTAAAAAAGGAAGAAATTACAGAGAGGTACGATGATGACTACCGATAGCCACATGATTAAGCAGTCTCACAAGCAGTGGGACAATCTGCCTTACATACTTTCTGAAGGTGATACACATGTGGTATTGTTGCTTCCTGAATGTAATTATGGAAAAATAAAATAAGACAAAACCAGAAAGGGGAACACCCTACAAGACAAATGGCCCAGACCCTTCAAAATAAAATGTAAACAAATAAACAGCAACAAAGGTTATGAAGACACTAAAGAAATGTGTGTGGAGAAACATTTCTAGACAGAAATAGACAAAATAATCATTAAATCAAATGAAATGTTAAAAACTTTATTGAATTCAGTATCAGAAAAAAACTATAAAAGACTTCTTGAATAATTGAAGCCCTATGATTGTGGAGTGTATACTCAAGGCTATACTGAAATTATTCTTTTTTTTTCGGTACCGGGGATTGAACCCAGGGGCGTTCTACCTCCGCGCTACACCCCCAGCCCTATTTTTTATACTTCATTTTGAAACCAGGTCTCACGTAGTTGTGGAGGGCCTCACTAAGTAGAGAGAGAGAGAGAGAGAGAGAGAGAGAGA
>PVJS01038894.1:0-19164 GCA_004027185.1 Glis glis
GGAGACCGGAGGATCCGGGTTCGTGGCCAGCCTCAGCTCTCGCTCTCTCTCTCCCTGTCTCTCTCTCCCTCTCTCTCTCTGTCTCCTTAGTGAGGCCCTCCGCAAATTCGTGAGACCCGGTTTCAAAATAAAGTATAAAAAATAGGGCCGGGGGCGTAGCGCAGAGGTAGAATGCCCCTGCGTTCAACCCCTGGTACCGCAAAAAAAAAAAAGTCTTAATGATAATAATGATAATGATGATAACTAATCTTTATTGAGAATTTACAAAGTGCCAAGCTGCACACTAAGAATTTTTCAGGAAATAGCTATTTTATTGATCACGGCAACCATATGATATACACATGTGATCATGTCCATTTTAGAGATGAGGAAGTAACGCACTTGCTCCAGGTCACACAGTAGGTGGATGCAGAGCTGTAATTTGTACCCATAGATTCTCTTGGTTCCTGTATTATAAAATGCTCATGTGTTTATTCAAACACTGAAAAAGTTCACTACAATAGAAGTGGAAAGCCAAAGTACAAGTTTTCCTCTAGTTCACCCAGGAGGAGGAAGAAGCATACTTAGATATTTATGATATGATATAGGAGGACCACAGAGGAACTACAAACAGGTCTCACAAAAAACCCACCTGTCAGGATCTTGGGGAAAACAAGAGAGCATTATAAAGAAGATTTTATCTATTCCATAAAGATGGAGCAGCCTCAGGGGTTACCTTAAAGGGATTACCTGTGGGCCAAATCTCCTAAGACGATTTTCTGCTGTCTGTCACTGGGGGCAGAGGGAATATCAACGTAGCTATTTCCAACAGTAGTTTGTAGTGTAGGATGTGATGAAAATAACCACAGACGCCACCCCAACAGCCAGAGTACATCTGGCCCCAGCCCTCGAGTTGCCTCTTCACAGAAGGGGAAACTGAGGCTCAGGAACAAAGTCGAGCTCCAGTCTAGATCCAACCCCACAGCTTTTCGGAAAACTTCAAGGAAACCAAGTTGTCTCTAGAAGCCCACTAGGATTTTAACTGCTTCTGTGGAGTTGAATATGGTCTCGTATCTTTTCTTGAATGTGAGTCTGACCATCCAAAACTAGACCATATAACTTTTTTTCCCCACTACCTGGGATGAAACCCAGGGGCATTCTAACTCTCATTTTTAAACAGGGTCTTGTTAAGTTGCTGAAGGTCTCACTAAGTTACTGAGCCTGGCCTCAAACCAATGACCCTCCTGTCTCAGCCTCCCAGCTACTGGGATTACAAGCATGCACCATCATGCCTGGTTTAGACTATATATATAACTTTTGAGATAGGATGTTATGCACTTCTCTATTGTTGTTGAGTGTAGATTACACATTTATTGGACATTTGTCCACTGACTGATTAAATGAAGACCCAAAGCAAATGTGTAGGTCAAATGGTGGCATCCAGGACCTCCAGGCAGAGTCTGCCCCAGCTGAAGGCTCCAAGAACCTTTTTACAAGACCACATGCCCTGTGGAGCTGCTCCTCCTGCCTCTGCCTCTGACTGGCTGCAAGACATTCATTAAGTTTCAACTTCTCTGGTGCTGTGGGGGCTTTGTGGATAAAATGAGGATACAGATTTCTCAGAGAGTTCTTCTAAACCCCAAATCTCTAGACTGATATTTTCAATGTTGAAGGGAATCGAAATTCCTCCCAAGAATGCTGACGTGACTGGTAAATAATTTGCATTTTCAGTGGTTTGCAGAAGAATTTGAAAGCCTAAGTACTATGTTTCCAGTATATAGCTTGCCTTTAAAAATAAGTGGATAAAGAAATAGGCTGGCTCTCTTCCTACAGAGCATGCCTGTTGCTAGACTTTTTGACCACAAATCAGGCCTCAGGCTTTATATATATATCTTGTGGCATGACTGATGCTGGCATCCCAGAGTCATGCTGGTGCTTTAAATAGGAGCCAGAGAGCAGAGAACGTGCCACCCCCTTAATGTTCAATAACTATGACTGCTTCAAAAAATTGTTGGCCAGGCCTCAGAAATGCCCCTTAATACTGGCATCTCCACTTTGACTCGAGAATGGACTGTTCCATCCCTTGTTATAGACTGAACTGTGTCTCTCTCAAAATTCATGCATTGAAGCCCTGACTACAAGGCAGCTGTATTTGAAGATGGGACCTTTAAGGAGATAGTGAAGGTCAAATGAGGTCAGAGAGACAGAGCTCCAGCCCAATTGGACTGATGTGCTTATAATAAGAGAAAGAGATAGCAGGGCTCCCTACATAGGCGCGCAGAGAGGAGGGGTCACGTGAGGACACGGTCAGCAGGGCCCATCTGGAGCCAGAACAGAGGCCTCGAGAGAAGGCAAACCTGCCAACATCGTGATCATAAACCCCCAGCTTCAGGAACTAAGAGAAAAATGCATTTCTGCTGCCAAAGCCGCCCAGTCTGTGGCCCTTTGTCACACCAGCCAGAGGAGACCAATATACCCCCTAAAACCCAACATCGTGATAGTCTCTAAAGTAACTTCTACATTTTTTTCAGTCACCTAAATCAGGACTACTCATTTGTGTGACTCCAGAGTTTAAGAATTGGAGCAGGATTTCTAAATTCTCCCCACATAACTTCTTGGGCACCCTGACCTTTTAGGAGTAAAAGGCTTGATTGACTGAGAGCTGCCCCTGCTGGTATGTAACCTCTGACCCTGAGTCATAGGCCAAGAGACAGGTAAGTGCCCACTCCTCAAAAGGGCCTGCCCATTTCATCCTTAGAGAACTTCCAGTGACTTCCTGCTTGCCTCTCAGCTAGCGGCACTCTCAGACTTGTTGTCAAAGCGTGGCCACCCAGGGCACGGGCCAGGCTCTAGATTCTGTCCTTCCTCTGGGTGCTTACCTACCTGCCATTTCCCCCAGGAGGGAAAAAGAAAGCTGATCATCAGGCCATTGCTGCACCTGGTTTGATCCAGTGACTTTCATTCAAGGAATATTTACTGAATGCCTGTTACAGGCCAGGCACCATTCCAGGGAGCTGGGGAAATACACTGAGCAAAAGGAGCCAAAATCCCCATCTTTGTGGAACTTACATTCTATTGTAAGCCCTTCTAATTACATAAAAGTTCTGTTTATCTTATTTTAACAAGTGCTTTATTTTAATTTTTCATGAGCTGCCTCTTCCGACTAAATGACAGGTTTCTGATAATTTTCTTATCTGCTTTCCCATTTTCTTAAGAAAGCGAGTAACACTAGCATTCTTTGATTTTACCAGCAGAGACAATGAAGGACAAAGGACACTTGAAACTGCTTTTTCCCAACCCACTCCCGCATGTCGCATGTCGTATTAAGGCAAGGAGTGGAGACTAGCATTTCTGAAGTCTGGAGTACAGATTAGCCATCGGAAAGCGAGGCACAAGTGCTTCCTAGTCTTAGTTTCCACTTAAGCCCGGTACTGGCAGTAAAAATACAAACACAACTCCCCATAACTTCTCCACAGGGACCCTTCTTGGCTGATTTCTTATAACCCAATTGCACCGGTTCAGACAAAATCAACCAAGGTCATGACAGTGAAATGCATATTGCACGCTGATCAGAGACCTTGGATAGGAGTTACAAGCATGAACTCAAAGCCAGAACACTACATTTACCCTGTAATTATTTTATTTTTGACTATAGCAAGTCTCAATCAAATTGCTATTCGGGGTTCAAAGCATTGCTTTCTGAAAACAACTAAAAGCCAACTTATACTTACGTGTAAAGTGTACATGTTAAATATAAACAATTCAGCAGCATGGATCAGATTTTACATGGTATAAAAAATGTCTTCTTTAAAGTCAACCAACCCAGAAATGGCCTTCGTCATGATTATAAGTGTGTTTGAAGAGAAAGTCTTTTTTTTTTCTCTTCCTGAACCAGTAGACAATTGTCAGTGGCCCAAGGTTTTATATGGAAGCAGATTTCTCTTGGCCATGGTTAATCACTTGTCTGTCTCTTACATTCTTAATTCCTCTGATAGCTTTGTCACACTGGAAGTTCACCTTCTCCAAAACTGCAACACTGCTGGGCATGGTGGTGTTTGCCTGTAATCCCAGTACATAGGAGTCTGAGATAGGAAGATCACAGGTTCAAAGCCAGCCTTAGCAATTTACTGAGGCTCTCAGCAACTTAGTGAGACTCCATTTCCAAATAAAAAGTAAAAAGCCTGGGGCTGTAGCACAGAGGCAGAATGCCCCTGGGTTCAATCCCAATACCACACACACACACATACACACACACAAAATAACAAACAGGGCTAGTGGGAGATGAGAGAGAAAGTGGTGTTTGGGTCAAAACAGAATAGGATTTAATTCCAAGAGACTGTAGAGAGAAACTGCCTTGATTTGGCCTTTTGCCACGGAGAGACAAGTCAAGAGTCGGCTCTTGGCCTGGCTGCGGGGAGTGGAGCCAGGTTGAATATCCAGGGCCAGCCAGCCAGAGGAACCCAAGCTCTCACCCCAGACCTCCTCCAAGGAGGCTGGCCTCAGGCTCTACGTACGTGAAGCCAGCCTGAGCAGCGTTAGAAGTAACTTTTCAACAATTCTCTGTTATGAAATCACGGGCGTTTGGTCACCAACCATCAAGTGGTTTTGAGAATCAATTACAATCTTTCTCCTTGGGGTTCAGGTCCGGTGGAAGCCCAACAAGAACCCTCGAGAATGAGACAATGGAAAACGACCTCCACCGAGAATCGCAAGCAGATGGCTGAGACCTCCAACGGACAAGGTGTTCTTAGCAGTTCTTTTTCTTGGAGAAATTAAATGAAAAGGCTCTACCCCCAGCACTACAGCAAAGGAGAGAGCATGCTCCTTGAGTCCCGCCAAGCTGAGGTTCTTCCCACCCTTGTTCCCCTCACACTCCTCGCTTCCTCACACCTCTCAGGTGGCGAGTTCAGATCCAGATGAACTCACCCCGCTTCTGCATTCTGTTGTGCTGGTGTAGGCATGAACAATATCCTGTTTCAAATGAGAAGGTTTACCAAAAAAAAAAAAGCCCTCATAAAGCTCCTTGGACATCAAATGACTCTTACAAAACAACAATTTGATGAATTAAGTGTAAATGAATCAGAAACATGTGGATTAAATTTCCCTCGGAATACACAGGGGTCTAAATATTCAGAGGGAAAGTGCTTGGGAAAATGTATTCGGAATTCTCCTGAACACAGAAGCTTTGAAAAAGAATCTGAAACTTACTTGACAGCTTCCCCACCCCAGGTCAAGTCCCAGGATAAATCCACGCACGTCCGCATATGCGTGGACACAGAGGGTACACACATACATCTTTGCTACCCGGGGTAGTCGCTATGGTATATGGAGTGTGCTGTGAAGAGGGGCCGCAAGGCCTCCAGCTTGTCTGTGTTCACACTCGCGGAGGGTTTGTTTTTGTTTGGTTTTTCATATGAGAGAAGAACGTTGTAATGATTTCCACTACCACTCACCCACCCCCTCCCAGTCATTTTATTCCCATCGCCGAAACCCTCAGGGAGAATCTACTGTGTGTGACAAAGAAATATGTCTTTTCTCTGTGTTACAGACCTTGGATCACATCCAGGGCCCCTTTTCCCCGGAGGCCAGCTCTCATCGTTTATGATTTGCATTTCATTGCCATACACTGAACCCTGCGAGAAGTTGTCTCAGCAGAATGGTGGGAGCTAAAAGTAGCAGGCAAGAAGTCTCCATTTTCCAGCTCGTTCTGCACAGAGTCTACATTGCCAGAAATCTAAAGCCAAAACTGACTTAAAATTTATACAAGAAAAGAACATCAACACAAGTACACTCAGTCTCTCTTTTTCTTCCCCTTTCCCAAGACCCTGCTCAGCCTGGGAACCTCTATTTTATGTTAAATTTAATTCTGGATTGCTAATTATTATCTTCCTCCCCACCCCTGCCCTTAATCTTACTTTCACAAGTGTTCTTATTTTCTTAAACTCTCATTACCTGTGAATCTTTAACTTACAAGCTGAACAGAGCAACTTTTGAAATGTAAACTAGAATTTGAAAAAGAAAGAAAGAGTAGAGTCACAAAGAGCAGTTTGATACTTGGAAAAATTAATTTGGTTCAGAAGATTATAAAAGTACTTAGAATATACTCCATACAGAGAAGAAAAATCCAACTGTTCCATTCTGTACATTATCACCCTTATAGATGCTAAGTAAAGAGTTATAGGAAAGATTTTTTTTAAATGAAATCATGTCTGACATTCAGATCAGTTAGCCAGGATGGTAAAACAAGATTGCTAATTTTAAAAATGGATTCTCCCTAAACTACACACCCATTTTTCTGAACTGCTACTTAACTGTCTCCATGGGGGAAATCTTGCTGGCACCTCAGATAAGAAGTCAACAGCGTTTGCCCTGTATTCCAACCATCATTAAGGACACCAAATACAGCCGCCTCTTCCCACGTCCATATCTAGGAGGCCACAAAGAGAAGCCATTGTCTAAATGCTTCCAATTTAATTCACACCTGAGCCCACTGCCTGACCTTGTACATCAATCACATCCTAATCTGTCCCTAATCTGTGAGGCAGCCCATTATCAATATGTGACAGTTCTAACATGAATCTCTGAGTCCCTGCCCTGCTTAAAACCTTCCATGTCTCCCCTGACCAAGGAAGGTGATTCTCAAGGGTCAAGGGATACAGGAAAAGCAACATCCTAGAACTTTCATACGTGGCTTCATTTTTACAACTGCCCTTCATCCCTCCCAGTTCTGATATGGTGTGGGAGTGTGGTGGGTGGTGGCAAGGTCTCTGGCTCATTCAGAGGTCTTCTCTCTTCCCTTTCCCTGTTCATGGCGTCTTCTCCCTGCTGCACCCCTAAATCTGTGTCCTTCAGGATGCAGTCCAGACTCCCCAGGGCACAGAGTCCTGGCAGCAGCCCCACCTACACCCTGCACATCTCTCATCAGTCCCACGAGTCCCCGTCCACCCCGACACTCTCAGTCCACATTGCTGCTTGTCCCTCCATCTGAAAGACACTTTGCTGGCTAACTCCTACCTCTCCACAAAGCCTTCACTGGCATTTCCTCAGAATGGGGAGACTCCTTCATCACCTGGGGCACACCTGGCCCTTCTCAATGACCTGACTGGTGTCACCTGTCTGTCTTTTCCCCAGTGGGGACTTCCTGCCGGGTAAGCACAGGCCTTATGAAATCTTTGTTCCCCACAGTAGATGCTTAATGGTGTTTAAGTGAATGGATGGGTGTAAATAAATAAATGGGTGAAGGAAATGCAGTAGTCAGGTCTAGATGACTATCTTATAAACCCTTGGTAGTATCTTAATAGTGCGATCAGTCCAACCTGGCCACTAAGCTACCAGAAAAAAACCAGACCATGACACACCTGAACTAGTTACTTTGGTCATCTTAACGTGTCTTTTCCCATTTTCTGTTGCTAATCACACAATACTACACTAAGCAAGTTACAAAGAAAAGGGATTTGGGGGCCCCAGGTTCTGATCCAAGACAAAGGGCTGCACCTAGTGATGACCTTTGTCCTGGCAGAGTCGTAAGGTGGAGAAGGGCATCACTTGGTAAGAGACAGGAAGCTCATGAGAGACTTGGCCACACTGACTTTCAAAGCACACCCACTCTGTAAATAACCTTCAACCCATTAATTTTTCAATTCATTCCTGTGGGTAGAGCCCTAATCACCTCTTTTTTTTTTTTTTTTGCGGTACCAGGGATTGAACCCAGGGGCGTTCTACCTCCGCGCTACACCCCCAGTCCTATTTTTTTATTCTTTATTTTGAAACCAGGTCTCGCGAAGTTGCAGAGGGCCTCACTAGGGAGAGAGAGAGAGAGAGAGAGAGCTGAGGCTGGCCGCGAACCCGGATCCTCCGGTCTCTGCCTCCCAAAGTACTGGGATTACAAGCGTGCGCCACCACGCCCGGCCCTAATCACCTCTTAAAAGTCCCACCTGGTTCTATCTTTTAATATCTCATAATGAGGATTAAATTTCAACTTAAGTTTTTGAGGGGAAAAACTACATCAAACCATAGAATCGTGCAAATGAGATGAGCCCTTTCACATAAGAAGTAAACCCTCCCTTTGAACAGAGGATATACCAAGCGTTAGGAATAAAAAATGCCAGTGTTTACTTATTGAATGTTTACTATGCACCAGGCAGTCTTCAATGTCTTATGTGTACAGATTCACTTGGTTCTTACAGACTTCAGGGGTGCATGCTTTGTGGTACCCAATTTACAGAAGAGAAAGCTGCCCATGGGCACCGGCAGAGCTGGGGTCTGAACACAGGTCAGGGTCACCACATAGCCCACATTCCCTCCCCACAGTTTATACCATCTCTGAGGATACAAATGGACACTGTGGATCCCACTAGAAACAGCAAGACATTTCCCAACACAGAACCATAAATTACCTATAACTTCCATCTTAGGTTCACATGGAAAAGATGCCAGGAATCCCAGTTACTCTATGGCTAGCTCTTACCATTTCCATTGGTCAATCCATTCATAAAACACAACACACCAAAAGTCTGGGGGGAAAAGTTGTTTTCAGGTTGATTGAAGAGGCATTGATTTTCTTCCCCTTCCCTACACAACTGGTTCTGAGAAACCTTCACTTCATCCTGACCTGCAGGACCAAAAACATGGGTGGTCCGCGGCATCGAGGACACTAGAATCCTGAAAGGGCCAACAAAACGCCAGTCACAGAGGGTACGGAAGCCTGGTGTGACAGGAGAACAGGGAGGGGTCTGAGGGACTCTGACCTGGAAGCTTCCACACCTCAGTCTGTCCAAACATCCTGTGCTCCCCTCAAAATTCTCAACTCACGAATAAAAACAAACAACAAACTTACTTGTGTGTCCACATTCTCTTCATCCAAGACAGCAAACCAGACTTAGAAAAGGAAAGGAAAAACAGAATTTTCACCATGGCATCCTTGTTTGCTACCTCTTTTTTTTTTTTAATCCTGGGCTGTTATAAGTGCTGTAAACCAACAATGCAAATTAAAATGATAATGGTTCCTCTTTTATCAAAAGTAGCTGGCTTTGGCTCCCCACCCTGTCTGTCCTCCACAGCACTACCTGCTGTCCAGAGACCCTCGACTGAGCCTTTCCCACTTTCCAGGAACCCTCACGCTTAACCTCCCTTCACCTCTCTCTCCATCTGCAAAATAGCCAAAATAATGTGGGCCACCTGCTGCCTTCACGGGAGTGTGGTAGGAATTAATGATATCAGACGATGCTGTCAGCGTTCTGAAGAGCTCTGTGAATGTGGAACGAGAGACCCTGTGTGGATATCGAATATGGTTCCCTAACCAGAGGACTTGGGGGTTGCCCATACATCTTCAGAACCAGGGGCACCGGGAACACCAGCTTTTCTATTTGTTATTTGAAATGGTGCCCAAAAGAGAAGAGGACAAGACATGAGTGAGGGATATGATGGAGACAACCCTTCTGGTGCTGGTCCATTCAACATCTGTCTGAGGGGAGGTGATTACGGGCCTCAGATTGCTTGAGTCCATTATCATTAGTGCGTTATTTGGTGCTGAATGAATTCAAAGGGCAGGTCAGGCCGCAAATGTCTTTGACAAATGCAGAGCTCACCCCAGCTAGCCCGCCCACGCCAGGGGGTTGTAGCTAGAGCTGAGGGGCCCCTTCTCCCTCCCCAGTGTCTACAGCACCCCACCCCGCCCCCAGCCCTTATTTAAGAGTTCACAAACTATTCCTGCCAGTTTAAGCAAAAAATGTTCCACGAGGTAACAGGGCCACGGTAATTAATTTTGCTCCTTGACTGGAAGGTGAAAAGCTTTTTATTATGTAAATTATAAATGTCCTGAAGGGAAACTTTATCTCCCTCTCACCAATGAGCCCATCCGGCTGCCTGCATCAGGATTTTTTTTTTATGTTTATTAGTCTAAGGGGGCCAGTTAGGATGTTTCACAGCTTTTAAGTGCTGACATTTATCTATTGCTTCCAAATAAACCTAGTGGCAGGAAGCCATGGGTGGATCACTAAATATGGAGGAGGGGAGGGGGTTTTGACTGTCTGTAGACAGGCAGAGAGCAAGGTGGGGTGCAGCCTCTGAATCCAAGGCAGTGCGGAACCTGCCTTTCCCCCCATTCCCAGGGCTTCCCGCTTGCTGCTCCCTCTTACTTTTCCTTCCATCCCCCTCTCTGCGATTCCATCTCACCTGTCTCCTCTCGGCCTTTTCCAACCACACACTTGACTTGTAGACACAGCTAAGTCTCCCTGGGGCTGAGGCTCCCTCTTCCTCTCACCTCACCCCATCAGCATTCCCAGCCATTCCACTTGGGTTCTTTTGGGGGACCATTCTAGTTTGTAAAAGAATATTGGAACTTTTTCTTCCCCCAAGGAACAAGTTTCTACATGGTGATGGGTCAATTTTATATGTCAACTTGGCTGGGCCACAGTTCCCAGATATGTGGTCAGAACATACTTCTGGATGTTTCTGTACAGATGTTTCTGGATGAGATTTACATTTAACTTGGGGGACTTATGATAAAGCAGATTGCCCTCCCTAAGGCCTCATCCAACCAGCTGAAGCAAGGTCTGACTAGAACAACCGACTGCTAGCACACAGCCTTCACACTCGACCTACAACATGGACTCCCCTGGCTGTCCAGCCTGCCAGCCCACACTGCCAGTATTGGACTTGCCAGCCTCCCTAATCACAGGAGCCAATTCCTTAAACTTACTCTCCCTCTCCTACACACACACACACACACACACACACACACACACACAGTTTCATTGGAAAGTCCTGACACATACACCAATGACAACAATGAGCATAAATGACGCTCTAGTCTCCACTGTCAAAGGCAAGGGTATAAGGTCGTGATTACATTCTAACAAACCTTGAGAAGGGGTAAGCTTTGGTTCCTTAACTTTATACAGCAGCATCTCTTGATTCGTAGCTCAGTGGTTGGTTTACATGTCCTAGGCTATAGCAAAGAGTAGAAAATGGATGGAAGAGAAGCACGGAGAGGTGAGTCGAGCATCCACTAACCCATCTGGACTGGACTGCAGGATCTGCATCCTCTGCTTAAAAAAATCACCAGTCTATCTCCCTGATAGGTCGATGGCACCCATTAATAAGAAGCTTTGGAGGGAAATTAGATCCTTCAACAGTGCTCAAGGTGTGGGTTCCTCATGGGGAGTGGAACAGGGCCTGGCCTTCCCGGAGCTTACAAGGTTGTGAAGATCCAGGAATTAAAAGACGACACATATAGATGTGTGTTGTGACATCTACTGGGTGCCATGAGAGAAAACGACTCTTTGATTATAGTTCAAGAGGTCAGGAAAGGCATCTCTGAAAAGGCAACATTTCAGAGAAACTGAGGGTCCCTGCAGCTGCGGAAGCTGGGGCGAGCTGCCCAGGTGGGGCAGGGGCAGGTAGAGCCTGGAGGCAAGAAGGCTCCCGAGGGGTGGGGGCTTGGTCCAGCCTGGCCACCCTGCAGAGGACAGCATACTTTCTTTGAGCATGGTGAGAAACCAAGGAAGCATTTTAAGCAGAGGAGTAACATAATTCTGATTTATATTTTTAAAAATTATTTCAGCTACCTCCGTGTGAAAAACAGCTTGGAGAGCAGAGATGGTGAGACCTCAGGTGGGAACTGGCACCTTGCCGGTTACTCCTGCGCCAGCTGAAGGAAGGGCACCTGTACTTACCTCCTCTCCTTCGGCTTGTGGCCTTTCAAGAGAAAAAAATCCCTGCTCACCACATAGGTCTAGAGTTATTTGGAATACGTAATGAGAAAATGGTGAGATAGGAGAGAGCAAAGCCATTTGAGGCTGAATATCCAAAGGTTATTAGTGGGGGAAGAGTCTATCAAGTGTAGGAGGTAGGGAGAAGGGAAAGGAAATTTTAAATGCTTCCTGTAAGTCCTGCGTGGTGGTGCACACCTATAATCCCAGTACTTGGGAGGCTAAGACAAGAGGATCACAGGTTTGCTGCCAGCCTCAGCAACTTAGCGAGGCTCTCTGAAACTTAATGAGACCCTGTTTCAAAATTAAACAATAAAATAGGGCTGGGGGTGTAGCTCAGAGGTAGAATGCCCCTGGGTTTAATCCTCAGTATCACAAACAAAACAAAACAAAAATACTTCCTATGGATTATGATGGAATCTTTCTATATTTATTAAGAAAAAAAATAAGGATTTGAATGATTCATTAATTCCTACTGGTTGTAAGACGATAGTGTTTCCTTGCATATACCACATCTCCAAGACTCCAACGGCATTTACAAAAGGGTTTAAAAGAGTTGTTACTTTATAAAAGAGATGTTGAAGCCGGGCATGGTGGCTCACGCTTGTAATCCCAGTACTTGGGAGGCTGAGACAGGATGATCGCAGTTTCGCAGCCAGCCTCAGCTTCTTAGTGAGGCCCTCGGCAACTTAGTGAGACCCTGTTTCAAAATAAAGAATAAAGCCAGGCATGGTGGCGCATGCTTGTAATCCCAGTACTTGGGAGGCTGAGACAGGAGGATCGCAGGTTCGCGGCCAGCCTCAGCTACTTAGTGAGGCCCTCCACGACTATGAGACCCTGTTTCAAAATAAAGAACAAAATATAGGGCTGGGGGTGTAGTTTGGAGGTAGAATGTCCCTGGGTTCAATCCCCAGTACCAAATAAAAAAAGAGAATAAAAAATAGGGCTGGGGATGTAGCCTGGAGGTAGAATGCCCCCGGGTCAATCCCTGGTACCACAATAAATAAATAAATAAATAAATAAATAAATAAATAAATAAATACATGGGATGTTGAAGCATCCAACTGGTAAAAGCAATAGTGCCTGGAGCTAGGCGATGATAGAGCAGCCCTCAGCACCTTCTTGTGGAGGTGGAGAGAGGAAGCAAAGGTGTGACAGATCCTGAAAATTGTCTGCAAAAAGCTCTTCTCTCCTCCATAAGTAATAAAATCTTGAGTTGGGTACTTGGGCTCAGAGTACAGATTCTATTTCCCAGTCTTTTTAGGAGTTAAGTGTGGTCACATGGCCACGCAGTAGCTAATGGGATAAGAAGAAGGAATGTGCAAAGCTCCCAGATAATGCCCCAAAGGGAAGTTGCAAGCTCCTCTTAGCCGCTCCCTTCATTTCCGTGGGCTGGACTGTGGAAAAGGGGGTAAGCACTGATGGATAAAGGGACAAAGAGCAGGTCAGGGCTGCTGGCTACAGATGGAAGGGGCCTGGGTCTTCGACACCATGCAGCCCCTATAACAGGCAGGAGGGCTGATGCCTGGGCCAATATGTAGAAAAGAGAGAACATCCGTCTTATCATTCTTTTAAGCCACACCCTAATAGGGAGCCTGAGGAACCTTAAGATTTTTCCATTCCCTCCCACATTGGAGGTGCAGAAATAAAAGAACACATAGACTCTTCCCACAACCCTGTTCACAGACTGGGAATCTTAGGACTGCACCCTGTAGCTCAGACACATTGATTTACAAAAAGTCCGTGTCCTTCTGTTGCCGCTTCCTCAGCTGTCATTAAATTAAAATTTAAAGCATGCACACAACTTAAAGCTATCTATATTTACCTAATATTTCCTTTTCATAATAGTTTCAACATGTTTAGGGGTAGAAAATTCCAGGGGTGGCAATCTCTGCAAAAGACATTCCCAGAGTCAAAACTGTGAAATCCATCATGCACAATGTGATGGCTGAGAAAAGGACCCAAGTTTTACTACCAGCCCCACCACTAACATCAGAGTTCAGCAGCCTGAGGCACACTGCACTGCACTGGACCTCAATTTCACAGCTCCAAAAGAGGAGGAATGATCGCAGCTCTCCCGAGTCTCCTCCCGAGTCCTCTAAGGACGCTAGCTCCTTAGAGGCTAAAGCAAGAGGGTCATTACTGAACCTCCGGTCCAAACCCCCACCTAATGCATCTGTCCCCTTTGTCACTTCCTTGACAAGTAGGTTTCCATCAGTTCTGCTCAGAGTCTGTTTTTCTAATGACAAGGACTTTACTATTATCCAACTGAGTGTATTTGATACATAGAGCAATGAAAATGTACCCAGCCTAAAACAGCTCCCTCCTTCTGTCGCACTGCTCTCTCATATAGAAGACATGAAAGGCAGCATGGCAGAGTGAAGAGAAGATGGACTTTGAAGTCAGATGCATTTGGACCTGAGCTCCAGGTTCACCATTTATGTGACCTGGGACCAGTCACTTCGTGTCTTTAAACCCCAATTTCCTAAATTATTGTAAAACATATTTCAAGGATTATAAATGGACATAAAGCTGTATGTAGTATCTACACACACCAGTTACTCAACACTGTAGCTGTATGTAGTATCTACACACACCAGTTACTCAACATTGTACTTACATGGTGGCTGTTGCTGCTATTGTTAATTTTATCATTATCATTGTTATAGTCATTCTAGGAGTGGTATAGCTAGACTACCTGGCTTCACACACAGCTTCGCCACTCCCCAGTTGTGTGACCTTGAGTGAGCTGCTTAATTTTTCTGTGCTTCCATTTTTCCCATCTGTAAATGAGGAATAATAAAATTAATCATAAGTTTATTGTGAGAATTAAGTACATAAAATATGTAAAGCACTGGAACAGAACTTTGCTAAGAATAAGGTATAAATAGCTTCTGTTATTAAGGGGTAAAAATTCACAGTAATTTACTAAATTAGAGGGCCTGCTATCAAGGAAGTGAGCTGATCCCTTTACATTTTCTAAATAAAATTAGACTCAACTGATACAGGTAAACAGTTATGCAGAGTCAACTCTCAACAGTAAAATGAAGAGGATCGTGCATGTGGATATGTAAGAACAATGACAAAAAGAAAAATCTCTTTATACTTGCCCCTTAGAGGAAATTTGCTTCTCTGTGCATTCATTTGGGTAATACTAGGTGTCCTTGACATGAAGCTACAGTACCTAGAATGGGAGACAATCTGCCGTTTAAAGTGGGCAGGTGAAAGTTTAACAGGTTTAATGTTTTCAGAAGTATTTTAAATAAAATAGTAGAGTTTTTTTTTTATTTAAGAATCTTACATTTCCGCCAGTTCTAACTAAGCTGAAAACCTCAGTAGAAATTGCAGTCGAAAGGGCACCGGATTGGGGGCTCAGCCTCCTCCAGTCTGAGCCACATCCTTCCAACAACCAGCTGACTGACTGAAAGAGTCACTTCATACTTCTGAGCCTCAATTTCCTCACCTGCAAAATGAGGGACTGAATTAGAAGAGGACTGAGATCCTACAATTTCTCACATGCTAAGATCCTATGTTAATCTGGCCAAATACACATTAGCAGGCATGCAGTACTGTCTACTTTTAAAAATAACTTCTCTATGTTTTGTCTTCCATTTTATACTATGTACTCTCATTATATTAATTAGAGTAGTTTATTACAGAGACCTATGAATGAAAGGATATTATATAAATCACAACAGGTTCAATTATGTTGAAGTAACAAATAGTTCCAAATATCTCAGTGGCTTTCAACAAGTCAGTTTTATTCTTAGTGAAAGTACATATCTAGCAAGGGTGCTCCTTGTCTTGCCCATTCCAGAATCCAGAATTGAGACTAATGGAGCTGTCTCCATCTGGACATTACTGTTTGTATTAGTCATCTTTTTGTTGCTCTGACCAAAATGCCTGACAAGAACAACTTATAGGGGGAAAGATTTATTGGGCTCATGGTTTCAGAGGTTCTGTCCACAGTTGGCTAGTTCCAAGACACAATGGCATGGCAAGGGAAAGCTTCTCAATTTATGGCATCCAGGACAGAGAGAGAGAAAGAGGTTGAAGATAAACCCTTCCAAGGTACTCCTCCAGTGACCTACCTCCTCCAACCATGCTCCACCTGCCTACATTTCCACTACCTCCCAGTAGTCCATCCAGCTATTAATGAATTAATCCACTGATGAGATCAAAGCTCTCGTGATCCAATCATTGCTTAAAAGTTCCACCTCTGAACCTTGCTGCATTGGGGATCATGCTTTGGACACATGAGCTTTTGGGGGACATTCAAGCTCCAAACCCTAACACTGTTCTTCTGGCAGAGGGAAGTAAGGCACTTCATACCATAAGCTGGATCTGAAAACTACTGCATGGAAGTCTCACACATCACCTCTACCCACATTTTATTGGCCAAAGAGAGTCCTATGGCTTCTCCTTACTTCAACGAAGAGGAAACGAATACTCAGTCCTCCTGCCAAGAAAAGCATGACGGGAAATCAGGTAGGATATTGAGCGAACCCAATCTACAGTCTACTACAGAAGTCAATGGAGAATTTGCTTCCTGGTCTGGAAAATGATTTGCTCCTGAAAGGAAGGAAGAAGAACCCTTCTATGCTGAGGATAAACATCCATACATAGGAGTGCTTGGAATCCAAGGACACAAATATAGAAACACTTCTAGGAAAATGCTTACTGAGGAAGCAGTTTCTTTTTGCTATTTTTTGAAAAAGTAAATGCCAAACAAATAAGAAAAAAAGAGAGGGGGTGCCATTAGGGGTGGAGAGAGAGATTCTGAGCTGGGGAAACCCAGTCTCGGAGAGATGACACCATTTTCTGCAGCTCCAGGCGGTTCCAGCTAATGACTGCGTGTAAGCAGAATGTGCATGCAAAGGATGCCAGCAAGTACATAAAAGGCAGAGGAAGAAGGATCAACATGTTTTGCTGCCATTTCCAGGAAAGGGATGGTGTCCCCAGCAGCCTCCCACAGTAGATGACCAGAAAAAAAAAAAAGCAAAGACAAATAACACCATTGAAAATCAGAGTCCTGACTACTGTGTTTCACAGCACATCCTCCCCAGATCCTGGCTGCAAACCAGCCCAGCCACTTGAAGCAGCGCTGGCAGCTTGCTCTCTCTTGGCACCGACTATGCATGGCAGCTGGATGGCTTGTAGTCAGTGTAGTTTTGCAGCTGGTAGTGGTAGCAATTGGCAAAAGCTAACTGTCCAGATGGGCATTAAATTTTCTTTAATGTTTATAATATGTCAAAAGAGAATAATCCTATGTCAAAGTGGCTTAGAAGAACTTTTACTCAGGAGCTTACAGAAATTCTATATTCACAAGATAGAGGTTGCTTTATTTTAACCAGGTATGTGAGTCTTAGTCCCTTCAATTAGCTTGGGATGCTCCTTCCCAGTAGAATATCCTTTGGTTAAAAGGGGGTTGGGGGAATCTCCAACCCATTCCCTTGCACAACTTCTCCACAATGTATTGATTACTAGCCAACACTCAGTAGTACAGGCACAGGATTTGAACTGAGGGTCCAAAAGGAAAATAATGTTTTTTTATGGAATTTTTATGACCCTCCGAGGAAATAGAACCATTCAGGTAACATTATAAGATTAGGAGTAAAGTAATACTATGTTGTTTAGAGGAAAGAGGGTGGAGGAAAACATTTTCAGATTTATAAGACAGCAAGGAATTAATATCCAAAATATGTATCTTTAAAGTTCTATAAATTAATGAGAAAAACAAACCAATAACTGATTTTAAAACTAAGCTTAGGATAGGAATATGTTTTTCATAGAAGAAGAGAGTGAAATGGCCTGTGTAATTATGAAATGATGATGAACCTCATTAGTTATCAGGGGAAAGCAAGAGGCCATTCTCACCAAAAATACGGGGGAAACAAGTGCCCTCACCTTTTGTACACTGCTAAGGGGAAGCAATGCAGCTATTTTTGAGGACCATGTCTCAGTATGTATAAATTAGAAACACACATGCTCTATGACCCAGCAAACCCTTTGCAGCTGGTGGTGGCAGCAACTGGCATTCCCTCCCAAGGACATTCACACAAGTACCAGGAGCCCATGCACTGATACATGTGATAGCAGTACGAGTCAAAAGTATGGTCCTTGGACCACTGCATTAGTGTCCCCGGAAAGATTGTTTGAAATGTCAGAAACAGAGAGGGGGCCTCACTGCAGAACTGCTGAATTCCATGGGGAGGGGCCGCAGCCGTCTAATTTAACCAGCCCCTCTGGTGACTCAGGTGCTCATGTGTAGTGATTGGCAAAGTCATCACTCAGTAGTGATCACTCAGGAGTATAGTGATCACTCAGGTGCTCATGTGTAGTGATCAGCAAAGTATAGAGCACAGACATCAATTGACGACAGTGGTTAATTCTGGGGAAAACAGTGGGTTGGGATGGTGGTCAAGGAAGACTTTTTTTTCTTTTTGTGTGATTTTTTTTGACAAAAATACAGGCATTATTTGTGAAACCTTTCTCCCCTATTTTTTAAATTTTAGGAAAGAGCACTACCTGGGAGTGAGATTTGGCTTTTAGAACACCCATCTGTGTTACCTTGGGCAAGTCTCAACCTCTCTGGCCACCAGCTTCCTAATCTGCCAAACAGGGGACATGGTCCAGTTAACACCAAAGTCTTTTTAACTCAGCTTCATTGTAGTGCGATTCTTGTCAGTCTTCGGAGTGTGAAATCAGGTCACTTAATAAATCTGACCAAACAAACACAAAGAAGCAGGCATAGCTGTGTCCTTCGAGGACCTAGTTGACAATCACTTCCACATGTCATCTCAGGACAAGTGACTTGCATGAGATTTCCTGCCTTTCTGTCTTTTTTGCTGCAGCTGTGAAAAGCTCCTTTTTTGTGTGTGTGTGGTACTAGGATTTGAACCAGGGGCTTTCTACCTCCAAGCTATACACCCAGCCCTTTTTATTCTTTGTTTTGAAACAGGGTCTCACTAAATTGCTGAGGCTGACCTCAAACTTACAATCCTCCTGTCTTAGCTTCCCAAGTACTGGGATTACAGGTGTGTGCCACCATGCTTAGCCAAAAAGCTCTTTATATATATATATATTCATTCATTTTTTTGGTACTAGAGATCGAACCTAGGGGCATTCTACCTCTGAGCTACATCCCAAGACCTATTTTATTTTTTACTTTGAAACAGGGTCTTACAAAAGTTGCTAAGGGTTTTGCTAAGTTGCTGAGGCTGGCCTCAAACCTGTTATCCTCCTGTCCCAGCCTCCCAAGTACTGGGACTACAGTCATGTGCCACCATGCCAGGCTTGAAAAGCTCTTTATTTTTTAAATAAAAGATTAGAGACCTAATTTTAAAAATCACATCTCAAAATTTTCTAGTTTAGCCGGGTGTGGTGGCGCACACTTGTAATCCCAGTACTTTGGGAGGTGGAGACTGGAGGATCCGGGTTCGCAGCCAGCCTCAGCTCTCTCGCTCTCTCTCTC
>PVJS01038895.1:0-19162 GCA_004027185.1 Glis glis
TTTTTTTTTTTTTTTTTTGTACTGGGGATTGAACCCAGGGCTTGGTGCATGCTTGGCAAGTGCTCTACCACTGAGCTATGTTCCCAGCCTGCTTTATTCCTTAATGTATATGATTTATGTCTGAGACTTTGTTGAAAAAAATAACTTAGTTTTACATTTTAATAACTGGAAAAGAACATGATTTTAGTTGACATTTATTAAAATAAATAAAAAAGAAGAGAAGAGCATGTTCCTGTGGGTTTGTATGAAATCGGTTTTCTTTTGGTATTATACTCATATAACATATAAATAGACTAAACAAAGGCATTTCTGTGCTTAACAATTACCACAAGTCTATGTCATTTACTAAATGTTTATTGAGGACCTACCCGGGGCCAGATACATATTGGCAGAGCTCACTGGACAGGACAGGATGTTGTGTGGCTAGAGCAACAACAGGCCCTATCACTCTTCTGCTTAAAATCCTTGGAGGGACTTGTGTCCAAATTGGCTCAGAATATTTCTCTCCAGGAAAATACAAGGCTGAAGAAGCCCAGAAAGGGGAAAAGAAGCTTTATGGTACTGGGCTGTGTCTCTGGCCCTCCGTTGTGTGTGTGTGTGTGTGTGTGTGTGTGTGTGTGTGTGTTACTAGGGTTTGAACCCACCGCTATTCTACCTATACCCCTAGCCATTTTTATTTTTATTTTTTATTTTTTGAAACAGGGTCTTGCTAAGTTGATGAGGGTCTCACTAAGTTGCTGAGGCTGGCCTTGAACCTACAATACATCTGTCTCAGCCTCCTAAGTACTGAGATTATAGGTGTGCACCACCATGTTTGCTTGACCCTCCATTTTGACCTCTTTGCTCGGTCTTAGTACTTAGTTCATGTTTTATTTGTTCCTGGTTTTCCTCTTGGATTTGAATTGGTCCTGAATGCTCACTTTCAGGTCTTCTCAGTCCCATTGCATGCACCTTATGGGAGAAATTTTACCCTACTCATAACTGGATTTAGCTTCTAGAACTATCGTCCCAGAATGGCATCCTAGACCCCATTAGCCTGAAAGAAGAGTTTGAGTATGTTCCACAGCTTTGAAAATATAATTCCTGAATATACCACACAAGCCCTTTTAAATCTGACACCTGTGCTTCCTGTCACTATAACAAATACCCAAGATAATCAGCTTATAAACAGAAAAGGTGTATGTTGGCTCACAGTTCTGGAGGTTCCAGTCCATGACCAATTGGCCCCTGTCACTCTGGGCCTGTGGTGAGGCAGCACATCATGGGGACAGCATGTGGCAGAGAAAAAAATGTTCACACCATGGCCAGGAAGTGGGAAACAGGCAGGGGCCAGGGTCCCACGATCCTCTTCCAGAGCATGTCCTCAAACACCCGAGGATTCCCTCTAGACACCCCTCCCTTTAAGGTTCCAACACCTTCCAACAAAACCATATTGGGAACTAAGCCCACATGGACTTTTGAGGGACATTTTTAGATCCAAATTCACAGTCTTTCCTCATTTCTCTAGCTTCATCTCCTGCACTCTTCAACTTGTATATTATGATCCAGTCTTATTAAATGTTCCTGAGCCATTTTTGGATCAAGTAATTTTATTTCCTGTCTCAGTATCTTTGCATATGGCATGTTTTCATCTCATAAGGAGCCCTTACTTCACCCCCAAATCTCCAGCAATCTCCTCCTTTTAACATCAGTTAGTTTCAGGGGTTTTCTCTCTCAAAAAGACCCTGTCTAACTTTGTTGCTTGTGTTCTTTCTTTTTTCTTTTTTTTGTTATTACTGGGGATTGAACCCAGGGGCATTCTACCTCTGAGCTACACCCCCAGCCCTATTTTATTTTTTAATTTTAAAACAGGGTCTCGCTAAGTTGCAGAGGGACTCACTAAGTTGATGAGGCTGGCTGTGAACCTGAAATCCTCCTGTCTCAGCCTCCAAGTACTGGGATTACAGGTGTGCACCACCATGCCCCGCTTGTTGCTTTTCTTCTAAGCTATAGCATGTACCACACTATAGCAATTATTTTACTTATCTGTCTCCCACCTGCTCCCAGATGTTGAAAGAGGGTTACTGTGTCTTATTAAATTTCTCACCATCTCCCTCGCTTATGATAAGTGCTCATTAAGTTACTGTTGAGTAAATCAGTGAATGTACTGCCTAATAGATCTACTTAAAGCCTTTTAGAAAGTAGGTGTGGTGTGAATTGTAAAGAAAAAGTAATACCATAGTCTAATACTATGAGAAGATGAGAAGGAGGTGAGAGGTAGAAAGGTCATCAATAGAAAAATGATATTCTGAGCCGGGCGTGGTGGCGCACGCTTGTAATCCCAGTACTTTGGGAGGCAGAGACCGGAGGATCCGGGTTCGCAGCCAGCCTCAGCTCTCGCTCTCTCTCTCTCTCTCTCTCTCTCTCTTTCTTTCTCTCTCTCTCCTTAGTGAGGCCCTCCGCAACTTCATGAGACCCGGTTTCAAAATAAAGTATAAAAAATAGGGCCGGGGGTGTAGCGCGGAGGTAGAACGCCCCTGGGTTCAATCCCCGGTACCGCAAAAAAAAAAAAAAAAGAAAAATGATATTCTTCTATGTCTAGTATATTCCCTTTTTTTCTGGATATGAGCAAAAAGTCTAGTAAGTGCTAACTGGGGAATCAAGAACTACCGAAATGTTACTAAAACTCATGTTAAATTCAGTCCAAGTTAGTATCCATCAGTGGATTAACAATTGCTAAACATCTATTACATGCAAATCACTGCTTAATCTATAAGGAGGTCATGATTTACTGAAGGAGTACATGCAAAAATAACCCTGAGCAGGGCATAGTGATCTACCTCTGTAATCCCAGCTACTCAGGAGGCTGAGGCAGGAGGATCGCAAGTTCAAGGCCAGTCTGAGTAATTTAAGGAGATTTGTCTCAAAATTTAAAAAAAGGACTGGGAATATAGGTCAGTGACAGAGCACCCATGGGTTCAATCTAGTACCACCAAAAAATAAGACAAAACAAAGAAAAAAAAACACATACTAGGACAGACTTGATAATCCTATTAGAGATTTGAACAACATTCTGATGGAAAAAAAAGATTCTCATCAGAATTAACCAAGTCAACAATTTATGGGATGGGTACAAACTGTGAAAATCAGGACAGTTACTTAATATCAGGGAAAATAAAGAATGGATTGAGTAATATCTATTGCTTGTCAGCTGGTTCTTTTGCCCTGTAATGGCCCTAAACTCTAAGTGATAAGGAAGTGAGACTGCAGAAGGAAGTGCACAGGACCCAGAGGGGAGGAATGAATTCTTGCTAAAGAAGGAAGAGAAGTGGAGCCACTGCAAGGAGAGAAAGGCGTTCAGATTGTTTTGATTATGGGTGTAGCCTTTTTCTTGAGTCTTTCTAGTTCAAAGAACAGAGAAAGAAGAAAAAAGAGAGACTATTATAGAATGAAAGGACTACAGGAATTAGCACTAATATATATATATATATATATATATATATATATAGAGAGAGAGAGAGAGAGAGAGAGAATTAGGCTATGGTACTGCTGGTTATAAAATGTTGATACTAGGAAAATTTTAGTGATAATACAAATAAAAAGGTGCAGAAGGCATGGTTTAGAGAAGTCTAAGGAAAAACATTCATTATGACTATCATTAGAATTTCTCACCAATGGTGCTACTCTTTCCATTAATGCACTTCAGGGGACTGAACTCCATCTCTTTTGAAAATAGATGTAGCTGTGTGGCTTGTTTGGCCAATAAAATGTGAGTGGAGGGCTGGAGATGTAGCTCAGCGGTGGAATGCTTGCCTGGCATGCATGAGGCCGTGGGTTTGGCCCGATAACCCTCACCCTTGAAAAGTGAGTGAAAGTGACAGACACGTGGAGCGAATGGAAAGAACTCTTCAGTCATTGAGATCTGAGGTGTCAGGATAAGCTAATCTATCTTTACTAATGCAAATGCCCAGAAGGAAAAAGATTACTAACATTTATGCAAGAGAGAGAGAGAAGGAAAGGGAGAGGTAGAGGAAAAGATCATGGGACAGGTCAAAGGAGATGGAATTAGAAATAATATAATGTAGCCGGGCATGGTGGCACACACTTGTAATACCAGTACTTGGGAGGCTGAGACCAGAGGATCCGGGTTCACGGCCAGTCTCAGCTACTTAGTGAGGCCTTCAGCATCTTAATGAGACCCTGTTTCAAAATAAAGAATAAAAAATAGGGCTAGGGGTGTAGCTTGGAGGTAGAATGCCCCTGGGTTCTACCTCCCAGTACCAAAAAAAAAAAGAAAAGAAATAATATAATGTAAAGCTAAAATAGAAAAGCTAAAGATTCCCAGTAAAACTGTACATGTTCATGTCTACAAATTAAACTATAACATTTCACAGAAGATGAAACTCCCCCCACCAAATACCCCTCCCTTTTCTGTTAACAAAATCTCCACTCAAGCATTGGTGGTCAACTTAGATTCCTTCCTCTTTATATTCCTCTTTAGTGGGTCTCTCCTGCACAATACCTCCCAGATGTACTGCCTTCTCTTTACTTGCATCTCAGCTACCTAGACTTACTTGACTCATACTTGGACCACTGTCATGACCTCCTCTCCTCCTCTCCAATATACTCTTTCACCCATTCCCACACATGGTTCTCAGGCTAATCTTCCCTCTAAGAATCCACTAAGCTGGGTGTGGTGGTGCACACCTGTAATCCAAGTATTTGGGAGGCTGAGACAGGATGATCACAGGTTTGAGGCCAATCTCAGCAATTCAGCAAGACCCTCAGCAAGTTAGTGAAACCTGTTTCAAAATGAAAAAATAAAATAGGGCTAGGGGATGTAGCTTGGAGGTAGAATGTCCCTCGGAGGTTCAATCCCCAGTGCTACAACCAACCAACAAACAAACAGATAATCTACTCTGACTCCCAGCCTTGTGTTTTGTGTTCAACACCATCTTTTTTTGTGTGTGTGTGTGGTACCGGGGATTGAACCCAGGGGGCCCTATTTTTTATACTTTATTTTGAAACCGGGTCTCACGAAGTTGCGGAGGGCCTCACTAAGTAGAGACAGAGAGAGAGAGAGAGAGAGAGAGAGAGAGAGATAGATAGAGAGAGAGAGAGAGATATCTGAGGCTGGCCGCGAACCCGGATCCTCCAGTCTCCGCCTCCCAAAGTACTGGGATTACAAGTGTGCGCCACCACGCCCGGCTCAACACCATCTTTCATAAGGTGCCCATCCAGCCCTTTCCCATTGCTCCCCAGCTCTTGTGCTCAGGCTGGAGTATTTGCTCCTGTAAACTACTCTTGCTCATTTGTATATCCTCGACTACCATTTTTTTATACTTTTATTGTGGCATTATAGTCTCACATAATAATATAGTTCATAGTGATAGTGACATTCATGCACACAGCACTTGAAGGGCTTTCCCCCAGCTCCCCCTCTTCCCCATACAGGGTATTGAGATTGACATTGGTATTCTCATATATGTACAAAATGTGGATAGAAATAATTCCTTCATTAATCCTCCCTCTCCCCACTCCCCTTCTCCTAGACTACCTCCCTGACTCCACTGGAGTTTCTCCTCTATTATCTGAAGCCCCTTTGGTATCCTGATTACTCCCTAGCTTCTGCTTATCAGAGAAAACATATGACTCTTAACGTTCTGTGACTGGCTAATCTCACTTAACATAATGTTTTCCATGTCCATCCATTTTCCTGAAAATTATATTATTTTGTTCTTCTTGATTACTGAATAGAATTCTATCATGTGTATATCCCGTAATTTTGTAATCCATTCATCTGTTGATGAACACATAGGTTGGTTTCATAATTTGGCTATTGTGAATTGTGCTGCTATAAACATGGATATGCATATATTACTATGATTTTCTGATTTCAGTCCTTTTGGAAAGATACTGCAAGTATTCTCATGTTCATCTTCCCATTCCGATATCCCACACATCTTCAAGGCTTGTCTTATATGCCTTTTTCCCCCCAGAAGACTTTCCCAACAAACCCCAACCAAAGAGTATTTCCCTTTCTCCACCCACATAACACCCACAGTTTTCTTAGAAGTCATATAGAATAATCCTTCAATTTTATCATTGAGATCAAGAGACTTGGCCAGTCCTGCTACCAGTTAGTGGCAGCTCAAACTCAAATTTAGGTGTTTTGAATTTAGTTTCCATCCAGCTATACTGTAGTGCCTTCTCTTTACCAGTTTAAATATATTTTAGAGTTTAATCCTATTTTATCTTGCATTTTGTTTAATGTCTATAAATCACATAGCCTTAATTAACTTATAAGCAGCTTAGTGATAATGACTCAGTATAGGGTCCATATTAGGTGACAAACCCTTATTTTTAGGTATTCAATTTCAGAGTAAGGAGCAGAATAGGATTCAGAGCTCTGTGGTGCCTGTCAAGTTAATTATTTTATAAATGTATTCAATAGCCCCATACCTTCCTCAAATCTGAGCCCACAGAACAGACGGGCCTGTTACTTTATGCTTTATAGTAATTCCTGAGGGCTGAGGATGTAGCTTAGTGGTAGAGCACTTGCCTGGAGTGTGTGAAGCCGTGGGCTCCATCCCCAGCACTGCAAAAGACAAAAAAATCTGAATATGTGATTGGGCTACTCTAGCCCTGTGTCTAGCATTAGCATGCCTGTAACATGCAGGGAAAAGGAGGTCAGCTGGACTCCAAGGTAAAGCTGCAGACACCCCAGTGACTTATTCGAGGGATGCAGCACAAAGGGGAAAATGAAGGGTGGGGCTTCCTGTGTTACTGTAACACTATACAGATTTCTGGGAAGCCTGCAATAATGAGAATTTTAGGAAAAAGACTGTCACTATTGAAAAAAAAAAAGATGGGAACATGACACAGAAAGAGATGACCTTCACGAGGAGGAAGTAGAAAGAAAAAAGAGGAAGTAGCTGGAGCAAGAAAGACAAAAGGAAATTTGGCACAACAGGGTAGGTTTTGTTAATGCTGCACTTTTATTTAAATAGAAGGTAGACAAATGAAATATTTTTAGGCTGGTACTGCAGGAAAGAACGGAATGAATGTTTTAAAGAAACATTCTAAGAACAGAATTAGCATGTGTCCTCTTATGAGTTATTTTTCCTATTTTGCTTCAATAAATATTAACCTGCTCTGTGTCCAACCCTTGCTAGTTGCTAGGGATATGGAAATGAACATTGAATTCCTGATCTCAAAGAATGGTCAGTACAGCAGAGAGATTTACAAATGGGCAGGCAACTGAATTGCAGGAAAGACTGCTGGCTCCTGTGATCTGGTTGCTAATAGAGGCCAGAAGGGGAAGCTTTGAAATCACACTGTGGAGGGCGGAGGAGCCAAGGAATATTTATAATGTTAATTATAGATAAATTTTTTTGGTGAAGACTTACCATCTGTCAGGCAGTCTGCTGAGTGCTTTGTGTGGATTATGTCATTTGATCCTCACAATAATGTAGGTACATCTTTATTATATTTCTTCAGGTATGAAAGAAAATGGAGACTTAGCGAAGTAACTTATCCAAGATCACACCTAAGTGGTGGAGTGAAGATTTCCCAAGGAAAAAGCCTGGGCTAAGTGTTAAAAAACAAAAACAAACCAAGAACAACAACAACAACAAAACCCCAAATCAAAAAACAAAAAGGGAAAAAGAAGAGGAGAGACAGGAGAGAATAATCTATGCAGAAATAACAGTGGGAAAGAGACCAGTCAGCAACTGAGAGTGGACAACAATGGAAAAAAATCCCAAGTTGTGCAATGCTCCTGGAGTGTCTGGTGCATATGGAGGAGTAGAAAGAATTGAAGCTAGAATGATAGGCATGGTCCAATCACAGTGGATCTACCATGTCCTGTAAAAGAGTATGGACTTTATCCAGAAATTGCTGAAAGATGAAATATAGAGAACAGAATAATAATAATACTAATAATAATATTGCTATTGAGGTAGGCTGAAAAATGGTGCACCAAAGATCCTCACATTCTAGAATGTGTGAATATGCTACCTTACATGACAAAAGGGACTTCGTAGTTATGATTAGGTAAGGATCTTGGGGGAAGGGGAGGTTATCCTGGATTATCTGGATGGGCCAACAAGATCACTAGAGTCTTTCTAAGAGGAGGGCAAGAGGGTCGAAGTCAGAGAAGGAAATGTGGCAAGGGAAGCAGAGATGAGAGAGAGACTGGTGCATACCGTGGTGCTGACTTTGAATAATGAAGACTGGAAGAGACTGGGAGTCAGGTGAGGTGTAACAGGAAGACAACAGATTTGGAGTCTAAAGGTTTGGTTCTATTCCTCATCCTGCTGTTCATTAACCATATGACCTTGCCTGAGCCTCAGTTCTTCTGTTTGTAAAATAAGGGAGATTAGTCCCTAGCTCACATGGTTCTTTTGAGGCACAAATGTTTAGGGGGTTCATTTTCTCATCCTTTAGGATTGATTAAGCCGGAGAGTAAGACAAATAATAAGAGAGATAATGTATGTGAAAGGGATTTGAAAGCAAAATCTTCCATAGAAGAATAAGATAGTCCTGCTCTCGATTCTGGCTTAGGAAAAGCATAGCCTGAAAAAGAAAGAACACTTCCTTTGCCTAAGCTCCTTGAAAAATGTCTTTATAACTGGCTGCATGAAAATTAAGAAAAGCTTTCCACATCTGAAAATGTACACTACTTATAAAGGTAATTTGGGGGCGACACAAAGGAGCTAAGGTGTGTAATGCCAAGTTACCATAGCAACGTGCTCTGCTGCTCCATCCTTCCTGGTCCTGGGCCTGCCCCCAGATGGGATGATGAGCCCAGAAAACACCAGAACTAAGCCGCTCTACATGAAATTATATTCTCTATATGCAGGCAGGTGAGACATTCACACTTTCCCACAAATAATGTTTGAAGGAAAAGCCCTCTGAATTTTTACAAAACAGTCTCCTCTCAGAATAAAGATCCCATACACCCATCACCAGACCTGGCGTGTGGTAAATACTCGGGAGATAGTTGTGTAATACATGAATGATCAGAATTTACCTAGAAGTCTAAGGTTGGAATAGAACACCATAATTCATTAGGGAGAAGCGACTACTAAACTATACACCAGAAATCTCAGAAAGGAGATCTAAATTCATGTGCCACATGATTTGTTATGTGTTCCAAGCCACACAGCATTTTCACATCTGGGTCTGCCTCCTTTATTAACTATCTTCAGCCTGTAGCTAACTCCCCTCTAATACCCTGCTTGTTTTTCTGAAAGGGCACAGTGTCACTCCGGCATTGTTTTTCAACCTGTTACGCTGCACACATTTTCAAACACTGTGGAGAACAATATGTGAAAACCGCCCTTCCGAGTTTTTGTCCTGATGGTGATAGACAGAGAAGGGACCCGCATGGGGAAATCGTTTCCTCTTCAAAAACAGCACAGGCAAACCTCCCCGGGGCCAGGAAGGCTGTTTTTGAAATCATTCTTGTGGGATTGGAAAGCCTCCCTCAACTCCGGGAGCCACGCTCAGTCCTACCATGAAGACAGGATTCAAAAGGGGTTCAGAGGCCATTTTACAGTTTCGAAATGGACCATTCCATACCCTTTCCCTTGAACGTAACCCTCTTATCATGACCTTCTCATACACTGTACCCTCACTCCCCTAAATAAACCTCTTATATTCCTCTTAAAAAAAGGGCTCAGAGCTCAATATAAACTTCATATCTGTTTCCCTCTACCCCAATATTCTCACATTTTGGCACAGCCTCTGGCCCTTCTCTCCTGAAAGACATTTCCTTCCTCAGCCATTGTATGAAAGGTCTTAGGTCATGGGGGAGAGCAGAGAGCACCCTCGTCATCATCACAAACGTGGAGAACTGCCTCGAACAAGAAGCTATGGTGGCACCTGCTGAGCATTGGCGCCTTGAGACCTCACCTCAGTCCATCCCCACCAGGGGCCTGGAAGGCGAGTATTTTTTATTCCTATTTAATCTTTGGGAAATCGAGGCTCAGAGAGATCTTGTAATTAGTCAGTGGCTGAGCTCATTTAAACTGAGGTCTTACAAGTCTATGCTTACCTCTAAAATAGCTAAAAACAGCCGAAGCAGCAGTAAATGTTTGCCAATACCACTCTACACGAGAGATTTGGGAAAGAGCAAAGAAAGAAAACCTGGCTCGAACAATACCCTAAAAACTCCAAAGCCTTAATAAAGCTAATTTTAGACCTTAATCTTAGTAGCATATGTGTTGTGGTTGATGGCAGCAGGAAAGGACTGAGCAGGAAATACCAAGACCCAGATTCTGGCTAATGAGTAAGATTAACAGATACCAGGGGTGGCTCTGCTTCTAATGTACTTTCCTTCTTCTCCCCTTCCATCCTTCCAAACCCATCTCCCTGTGAAAGCTTTCCTGACAACCCATAAGATCCCAGCCAATCCCTTGCTCTATGCTCCCATTGCTCTTGGTTGCATCTTAGTTATGGCTCTTCCTTTATCACTTGTTGTTGTTGTTTTTGTTAGTATTAGATTCCCAACTGGTTAGAACACCTTGAGGCCAGCACTATGTCTTACTTTGAACACTTCCTGGTAAAGTCTCAAGTAAGTGTTGCTACTCAATAAATCCCGACCTTCTCCTAGACTTAGTTTTTCAGTTTTCAACCAGTATCCCACTTTCCCTACATCCTGATTTGGATGGGACTTGCATTCTTATTGGCTGCTCAGCGTCTGAGCCCCTTCCTGTGTCTGGGGAAACTGACATTTCATGAGACATGGTGGGAGGCCGAGGATGTCTTTTCCTTATGGAAGGTGGAAATGAGGCCAGACAGTTGCCCTCCTGTATCTCTAGCAGCTGAGCACAAGCATATGACCTAGTCTTTGCCCAGCTGATATTCCTACCTGAGACCTTGAGTTTGAAGCATATGACACAAGAAACTAGGACAGTGTAGAATTTGTGCTGGTGGCAGCACTGGTGTCCACGGCCCCCTGGGAGTGGCAGGAGTATTTTAACCACGTTGTTTATGTGCAGTGGTCTTACCTGTGGTTCTCTTGGTACCTGTCCAGTTTCCAAGCTTGATTCTCTGGACTTCCTGTCAATTTTGAGGTCTTCTTAGTATCCTTCTAATAAACCCCTGTTCTGATTAGGGCAGCCAGAATTAGCTGCTGTAATTTGCAACCAAGAGCCCTGACTGATATATTTGGTAACTCCACAGCACTTGGCTCTAGATCTTAAGAAACCGAAGCCCAACGAGTAACTTCTTCCTGATCCAAACCCAAAGACAGATACAGGATTACCTCCAGGTCTGCTGTACACTTAACTTTTCACTTTTATGCCAACGTTTCATCCTCAAAATAACCTCAACTATAGCAGGTGGGATAGGTGGTAATAAGATTATCAGATGAGAAAAGTAAAGCTCAATGAGTCTAAGTGACTTCCTTGAGGTCCCTAAACAAGTAGCAGAACCCTTCAAATCTCACTCTAGCTAAACTTTTCATGCCTAAATAACACTGAATGAGTAACCTGATTTAACTTTTCAAAAAATCATCCACAAGCTGGGCACGGTGGGCCTGTATGCTCAATACTGTTATCTGAAAAGTACTCAAAATATCAGTATGAGTATGTTTATTAATAATACTGAGCCCAGCATGGAGGCACGCGCCTGTAATTCCAGTACTTGGGAGGCTGAGACACAAGGATCACAGGTTTGAGGACAGCCTCAGCAACCTAGAGAGACCCTGTTTCAAAACAAAAACATAAAAAGGGCTGGGGATGTAGCGCTGAGGTAGAATGCCCCTGGTTCAATCCCCAGTACAACAACAATAATAATAACAATAACAACTAAGCCAGAGTCAGGCATGGTGGCACACACCTATAATCCCAACTTCTGTGGAGGCTGAAGCAGGAGGATCACAAGTTCAAGGCCAGCCTGGGCAACATAGTGAGACTTCATCTCAAACAAAACAAAACACCTAAGCCAGACTGCGTGGGACCAACCCCTGGATCCTTGGCTTGCTACGTGCCCATGGCATGTTGTCAGTGTCCACCATACCCCCTCAGCTCTCATCTCCGCACCTGAAGGCTGCTTACTGAGAACACCTGTGACCCACTGCCCGAGAGCATGCTGCGCCCTTGTGCAAGGGAAGCCAGGAATGCTGGATTTAGTGTCCAAATGGTCCTTAAACAGCAATGAGTGGAGATTTGGAGAGAAATCTCCCAGATTTTTACCTGTTGATGGTAATAACTCTGAGGCATATTCCTCACTGTCTGCTAAAATTCCCCAATGGGACTGAACTCCAGCAACTCTCAGAGGTGACCTGCTTGATAGCATACACCTTCCTGGGCCCTTCTCTTCTCCACCTCAGATCCCTACTCTCTGGCTGGGGTTTCCTGGGATCAACTCCCCCTCTCCCCCCAGAACACACACAGACACACACATACACGTAAACTACTTATACTTGACTACTTTTCTCAGGGTCTGCTTCTGGGGAAACCCAGACAAAGGCACCAGGTAACTTTGGGAAATCACTAAGACAATAGCCTGTAAAATGAAGATAATATTGCCTCCCTCAAAGAGACAAGTTCAGGAAACAACTTAGCAGATTCCTGACACACAGTCATCTCAGCGCTGGCCGCTGTTATATGTGCAGCACTTTTGGTTTTCAGAGCGCTCGCCCACACGTTGTTTCACTTCTTGCTTCTCCACCACAGGAGCTGGTCTCTGGCCACCTGACCACACTTCCTGCCTCTCTCTGGGTCAGATGCTGTTCACTCCAGCCTTGCTCTACCATTGACACGTCTCTGAAACGACCAAGCTCCTTCACACACTTGTGACCCAGAACCTGTCTCTCATTTGCCTTGATATTATACTTCCTTCTCCTCACGTTTTTCTCTTGCCTATCACACCTCCACTCAGATTTACCCCTACAAGGCTTTCCCACTCCCCTTCCTTTTTTTCTCTTCTGTACACACACACACACACACACACACCACATGCGTGCACACACGTCCACACTGCAGGGGTGCAAGAAGAGCACCTAACCCAGGTACTACTTTCTTTCACTGTAAATCAGCTAGAATTGTAAATATTTGCTTCTTACTTGCCTCCTAGATTGTGAGCAGCAAGGACTATACCTTATTTCTGCATTTATGATGCACACCCTAGTACCCATCTCCCCAAAAAATGTAAAATTATTTTTTAAAGTAAATGAATTAGCCAAGCGTGGTGGCGCATGCTTGTAATCCCAGTACTTTGGGAGGCAGAGACCGGAAGATCCGGGTTCACGGCCAGCTTCAGCTCGCTCTCTCTCTCTCTCTCCCTATCTTTCTCTCTCTGTGTACCTAGTGAGGCCCTCCGCAACTTCATGAGACCCGGTTTCAAAATAAAGTAAAAAAAAATAGGGCCGGGGGTGTAGTGCAGAGGTAGAATGCCCCTGGGTTCAATCCCCGGTACCGCAAAAAAAATTTTTTTAAAAAGTAAATGAATTAAAAAAACACCTTTGAAGCAGGGGTATTATCTCTTTTTTTCAGTTGTGGAAAGAGACTCAAGTTTAACTGGCTCCATTTAAGTTCATACAATCAATACATGTAGAACAGAAATTCAAAACTGACCATTTGACTTCAAAGTGGAACATTTCTTCTACATCATAGCTGTGAGGATTTTTGTGTGTGCTAGAGATGCCCATGATATTCTTTACACTCTCACATCTTCTTCTTAGGAAATAAACTCCATCCCCAGCCTTGGAAGGGGGCAGTTTTCCAATCAGAATGACCCAGGCCCCAGCTATGATTGATTGGCTCAGGAGCAGACATCTGGCCAAGGAGGAAACCAAGCCCAGCCATCCCACCTGAGAAGCCACAGAGAGGGTCATCTGGCCACAGGCTCTAGCCCTATAAGGTGACAGATAATAGGGCAACTGAGACTAATACTTTGGGGCTTCTGTTTTGGGTCATGTGATCTAATAAGCATTAAGAATGGATCTACCATGAGAAGCAAAGACAAGGCACCATGGTGTGTGTGTGTGTGTGTGTGTGTGTGTGTGTGTGTGTATGTGTGTGTGTGTGAGAGAGAGAGAGAGAGAAAGAGAGAGAGATCTACTTGAGTTCTTGACAATTTCCAATTTTCATTTCTGATGCTTTGTGAGGTCTGTGAGGACATTCCTAATCTCATATATATAAATATTTATTTTATATATTTATATATAGATAAATAATAGAAATATATAAATATATGTAATAAATAATAAGCATATTTATTGCATATATTTATATAAATCTATATTCTTATATTTATATGTATACATATAATTCCCAGCCAGGTGTGGGTGGCACACACCTGTAATCCCAATACTTGGGAGGCTGAGACAGGAGGATCGCAGGTTCAAGGATAGCCTCAGCAATGTAGTGAGACTCTCAGCAACCTGGCAAGACCCCGTTTTAAAACAAAAAACAAAATAATAAAATAAAAAGGGCTGGGGGTGTAACTTGGAGGTAGAATGCCCCTGGGCTCAATCTCCAGTACCACAAAAATTTTCCCCTATTAAGCTAACTCGATTATTTCTGTGTCTTGCAACTAGATAGGGTTGTGATATTCATTTACTGGCATCTTCCTAACTGTGGTTTCTCTGTTCCCAGTACAGGGAAGTGCTGCTTTGTTTCTTGAGCCCACCTGCAATGAAGGTACCTGCCAACAGGTGTCGCAAGTTGGTTTCTCTAGAAGCAGACACTGAGGGAGTTGTGATACCAGATAGTTATTAGGGATCAACGTGTGTGAAGGGAAGAGGCAGGAAGCAAGATGCTGCAGAGGAGGAAGTCAAACTGCACAGAGGGCCCGAGAAAGCCTCGGCACCAGCAAGAGCTCTGGAGCATGTGTTGCCCTCCACAGGGCCCCAGGTCTGGATCTTTTCACCCGCGCCTCACTGCGCCATTGCACAGGCTGCCCTGGGAAATGCCTAATCGTGGGCAGGGTGGTTCTTGCAGCCAAGACAGACCCTGAAGGAGTTCACAACTAAAGACTATCTGCTGCCTATAGTCCCCATGACTGGACAGTAAGTCCTACCCAAAAGGTGAATCTGGTTCATTGCTTCATCTATGACACCAGGTGATGGGTATAACATGATTATGCTCTAAACAACCCAGCTGGTCACTATTGTGTTCAACTGAGATCAGCAAGTTCATGCTTTGCCATCAAATGATCTGTTTTTGAACATAAAATCTCATCTCTTTTAGATTAGCTATGTATCATCATTACAGATTGAAACAGAACTAAAGAACAAATGAAAGACTTAATTGTAAGTGTTAGTATTTATATAATTTGGTACCTTTCTCACTGCTTCTTATGATTATCTTGTCTACTTCATATAACCTGAGCCTTCGTATACACACCTCCATTCAGCCACAAATGCAGCCCATACTTATATGTGATAGAGTAAGTCGAATCATGTCACATCTCTAACCCTTTAGATGCTACATGATCTCACCACTGTTATGTAACTTCTCTGACCTCCTATTACTCCCTCTCTTGCTACTTTGGCTTTCATATTCCTTCAACATGCCAGGAACATTCCTGTTTCATGGCTATATTAGTTTCCTAGGACTAGTGCTATAAACTGGTGACTTCAAATAACAAAAATTGATTATCTCACAGTTCTGGAAGCTAGAAGTTCAAAATCACTGGGTTATTAGGGCCATGCTCCCTCTGAAACCTGTAGGGCAGAATCCTTCCTTATCTCTTCCTAGCTTCTGATCATGGCTATCAATTCTTGGCATTCCTTGACCTGCAGCTGCATCATTCCAATCTCTCCTGTCATCACATGGCATTCTCCCTGGGTGTCTCAATGTCCTCTAATAAAAACACCAGTCATATTGGATCAAGGTGCATCCTAATGACCTTGATATAACTTAATTATATATGCAAAGAGCCCATTTCCAAATAAAGTCACATTTCACGGGTACTAGAGATTAGGACTTCGGTATATCTTTTAGGGAAACACAATTCTATCCACAACCATTGCTTTTACAGGTGTTTCCTCTGCCTACAATGCTCTTTTCCCAGATGTCTAAGTATAGTCCACCTTCTCCATTCCTTCTGGCCTTTACTCAAATGCCACTTTCTAGTGAGGCCTTTCTTAACCACCTTGTATGAAATTGCAACATCTGTTCCCTAGCATTTCCTAGTCACTTTCCCTGCTTAGTTTTTCTCTTCAGCACTTATAAATAGTATATTGTATGTTGTATTTCACTTATTTATATTGCTTGTATTGCCTTACTGGTAAAATGTAAACTCCAGGAAGGCAGAGATTTTTATGGTGTGTTCACTGCTCTATTGCCAGCATTTAGAAGAGAGCCTGGCACAAGGAATACTTGTTCAATGTGTACGTGAATTTCCATGTCCAGAGCCATTCACTAGGTGTGTTCAGAGCTCTTGGACTTCTACACCTCAGCAAAGATCAGTCTCTACAGATTTTCTCTCACAACCACAAGTTTTAACTCCCCAAACACAACGCCAAATGTCTCAGTTCCCCATACAGAAGAATTAGAAGGGGAAACTAACTTTAGCCCCAAAGGTCTGGTTGTTGCAACTCAGATCCCCCAAGCATATCTGAAAGAAGAACAAGGCAGTGTCTCCCCTATCTGGTCTTTGATTTCTGGATTTCCCTCCTCTTCATCTATGAAACAGAACAGAAGAAAAAATTAGGGCCGGGGAGTCTCTGTTTGCCAAAATGATCTTTTCCATTCCTAAAATTTCTGTCCACCTGATGGTTTTTCAATCTTTTCCAGGATTCCTTGCCTCTCCTTTCAGGCTGATCTATCATTTTTGAGGTCCAATATTCTGAAGGCCTTTTGGTCCAGTATTCTCCCAGCAACCACACTCACACGGCTACTCTGGAATTCTGATATGATCCTTAGGACTGTAAAATTTTCAGCTTATGCTATTGTGATGGTTGACTTTATGTATAAACTTGACTGGACTATGGTGCCCAGATATTTGGTTAAACATTATTACAGATGTTTCTGTGAGTATGTTGGATGAGATTAACATTTATATCAGTGGACTCTGAGTAAAGCCGATTGCCCTTCATAATGTGCATGGGCTTTATCCAGTCAGTTGAAGACCTGAATACAACAAAAAACTCACCTTCTCTGAGCAAGAGGAAATTCTTCCAGAAGAAGGCCTTTGGACTTGAATTGCAACATTAACCTTTCCTGGGTAGACAGCCTGACAGCCCGCCCTGTAGGCTGTGGAGTTGTATCCTCCATAAGTACATGAGTCAATTCTTTAAAAATGTCTCTGTCTCTGTCTCTCTGTCTCTCTCTCTCTCTCTATCTATCTCTCTCTCTGTCTGCCTCTCTGTCTCTCTGTCTCTGTCTCTCTCTCTCTCTCCACACACGCGGGTGCACACACATATCTTATTGATTCTATTTCTCTGAAGAACCCTAACATGAGTGTTACCAGCATTTCTTGCAGAACTAACTCTTTTAAACAACAGTGAAGCCAAACTTCGTGGTGTTTTTTGACAGAAGGTTGACATATTTTGCTTCCTATGAAAAAAACAAAACCCGGGCAGCATGATTTCCCTGATCCTCAGGCTCAGTCATAAAACTGAGAAGCTTTGTGGAGAATGGGGTTTACAAAGGATGTAGAAGAGACAGTTCCAGAGAATGAAGGAACTCTGGTTTATTACTAACAGACCATGCTTAGTCCCAGAAAAGGCAGTGTAGGAAAATATTCACTTTCTTCAATAATCACAAAGCCAAGAAAGAGATTTACTGAGTTGGAACAGAAGGGAAGGAAGATAATGACTTTCTTGGCCTCCAAAATAACTTCAGATGAGGATCTTAATTGAAAAGTAGAACTATTTTCTTTATCTGGCTTTGCCATGGACTAGCTGTGTGACCTTCAACAAGACACTTCCCCTCTCTGGGCCTTCATTTTCTTGCTGTTAAAAGGAAGCATTTGAATTAGATAGTAGTCTGTGCAGTCTCTTTCAACCATGCCAGTTTATGTCACCCTCAACTCTAAGCTGTACGGAGGTAGGCCACCTCTTCTTTACCTCTGTCTACTCAGCACCTAGCATAGGTCTATCACATCATAGCACCTAGCAAATCTGTTTGCTAGGTGGTCATTAATAGTGGCACTGAATGAATGAAAAAAAAAAACTTAACTGCCTAGATAACTTTTGAGGATGGAGGCCAAGAAATCAAGGGATCTTATCCTGGATAAGCATATGAAAGATGTTTTTATCAAACTTGAAATCCATGTTATAATCACAAAGCTATTTCCTGAGACTTGTTTTATACCTCCAGAGCATTACTCATGAGGTACCAAGTTCCTTAAAACAACTCTGTGCTTCAGAGGGTCCCACCATTTTGATAAGGAGACAGGAAATGTTGTATTTTGTTTAAATACAATGGAAAGAATTGTCTATAGAGCCTGGTCCATGTCCTTATGGTCTAAGGTCTCATGGGTTCCAAGGTTTGCGGGTGGATTTGAGAAGTAGAGGACCAGCTGAGCAGCCTCTTGTGGTCCCAACTCTTCTACTCCATCACCCTCAGGCTTTCTCTGTCTGGAGCTGACCAAAAGGCTCAGCAGCAGCGCCCGCATTGGCCATTCTGCCTACCCACAGAGCCACAGGCAGGTAAGAAATAGCTGCCCTTTGCTCTTCTCTCCTGCCCCAGATTCTCCAGTCAAGTCAGCCTTTTGCCTGGTTCAAGCAGAGAACTGCTCTGTATCAGCCAAATCTCTGCAAGTCCGCTGACTAATGATCTTCTGTCTTCATTACAAAATAACCTAGAAAAGTTTGAGTTATGGAGAATCCCTCTGAGTCATGTCTCAGAAAAACCTCTACAAGTCATCCGATTTGATTTTATGAAGGCCTTTGGCTTTGAGATCAGAGAAGCTGCCTCTTCATTCTTAAAAAAGCTGATTGTGACTCTGGACCAGGAGAAGGCAGACCTGCCTCTGGTTCCCACTGCTTCACTAGGGACAGTGGGCATTTGGCACGTCACTTTTCCTTTCAGAGATCCCATCATCTTCCCTGTAAAGAGAATTGTGGCAATACTGTGTGTGTACCACTGCCATGGGGTTGTTCTGTGAATTAAATGAGATCATCTGTGTGACAGTATCCTGTACTACACACATGTAAATTTCTTTATCATCAGATTACAGATTCCATGAGTCATTTCAGATATCAATTTTTTTTTTTTTT
>PVJS01038896.1:0-19154 GCA_004027185.1 Glis glis
TCGCAGCCAGCCTCAGCTCTCTCTGTCTCTCTCTGTCTCTCTCTCTCTGTCTCTCTCTCTCTCCTTAGTGAGGCCCTCCGCAACTTCGTGAGACCCGGTTTCAAAATAAAGTATAAAAAATAGGGCCGGGGGCGTAGCGCGGAGGTAGAACGCCCCTGCGTTCAATCCCTGGTACCGCAAAAAAAAAAAAAAAAAAAAAAAAACTCACTACTGAATTAGACTGAAAATGATCTTAGATAGATCAATGTTTTAAAATTTTTGGTTTCTAATTGCTTTAACCTTGGATTTAAAAAACATCACCATGTGAGAGTTGTGAAGATATTCCAGAATTACATAATACACTGAGCAAGCGCTATTTCTCTGGCTTGCTTTGATCTTAGTCCATGTGAGCAAGCTGGAAGAAAGAGTGTGCACATTCACTTAGCTATCTCTTCATTCATCTGGTCTTTATTGAGTGCTTCCTAGTTGCTGAGAAGCATCCATGAACAAAAGCCTGTGCTCTTAGGAGCTGACATTCCAGACGGGGAAAAAAGAAAATACACAAATGAATAGATACTACCAAGCTATGACAAGTGCTGTCAGGACAAACAGAGCAGTTCAGGGTGCCGCGGGCAGGGACAGGGTGCACCATTTCCGCAAATACCTGAATGAGGGGCGAAAGGAATCCATTTGGATTTCTAGAGGAAGGCCTTAGGGACTGAGTGCTGGGCCCATGTGGTGTCTTGGGGCAGATGATGGTGTGAGCTGGGATGTGGGATTGAGGCCACGAGGTCAGTTGGAGTCAGAGCATCACGGGCTCCGTAGGAGTTTTGAGTTTTGTTATGAATGAGATAGAAAGTCACTGATGGGTTTTGAACAGAGAAGAGACAGAAACCGACTTGTAGTGTAAAAGGATCGTCCATGCTGTGCGATGAAGAGGTTTTGTGTCGTGTGGTGAGTGTGTGTGTGTGTGTGTGTGTGTGTGAGAGAGAGAGAGAGAGAGGGCGCTCATGCGCAGATGATCAGAGGGAACAGCAGGGATGCAAGGATGACAACAGACAGAACAGTTCAAACACCTGGTTCTGGAGTAAGGAGACAGTAGTAGAAGCGGTGTGACAGTTGGGTTTGGCACATTGAAGGTAGACACGGCCCGATTCATTGATGCAGATTCTTCACATTAGCAGTAACCCATGCAAAATTCTCATACACCATAGAAGAGGAAGAAGAAAGAGCATGCTTCATGAACTTTCTCCAAAAAGCCAAAATGTCAGTAAAAATTGGAATAATGAGCCAGGCATAGTGGCACACACCTTTAAGGGAGCCTGAAATAGGAGGATCGCAGGTTCGAGGTCAGCCTCAACAACCTAGGGATACTCTCAGCAACTTAGTGAAACCTGTTTCAAAATAAAAAGTTCTGGGTTTGTAACTTGGAGATAGAATGCCTCTGGGTTCAATCCCCAGTACCAAGAAGAAGAAGGAGGAGGAGGAGGAGAAGAAAAGGAATAATGTCCTTAGGCTTTATCAAGGTCCATTTTGTAAGATTCTAATGTCTGCTTTTAACCTGGAGCATCTTCAGGATTTATATCGAAGTATTGATCTTCAAACTTGTTTATACAGTCATTTTAAAAAGAGCAAATCCACCGGGCATGGTGGCGCACGCTTGTAATCACAGTACTTGGGAGGTTGAGACAGGAGGATCTGGTTCACGGCTAGCCTCAGCTACTTAGTGAGACCCTCTGCAACTTAGTGGGACCCTGTTTCAAAATAAAGAATAGAAATAGGGCTGGGGGTGTAGCTCGGAGGTAGAATGCCCCTGGGTTCAATCCCTAGTACTGCAAAAAAAAAAAAAGAGCAAATCCTACATCACACCATAACGTATACAATATATACAATATCAAGTTTTTTATTCATATAAATGTTTTATAAAAGTCTGAATCTGTAGCGTTTATCATCAATTTAATCAGTTAAACGAGAAGCCAATTTTAAGGGATTTTTTTAAAAGTTAGTTCTTTCAGGAGCATTTGTTGGGTGGTGTGACGACTAGACCGATGAATGTATTCAGAGAAGGCTGAAAGGGTCAAGAAATAGCACAAGGGAAAAGTCAATAGCAAAGCAGTCTGCTTTAGCAAAGAGGAGGGAGCGCTGGGAAAGATGACTCTGGGGTCAGATAATCACCATTACCCTTCCCTGACCTTCAGCTGCAGCTAACATCTAATGCAATCACACAAGCGCAGAGCACTCACCGTTGATGCAAATGGAATTAAAAGCCTGTTTTTCACTTTGCATGTCCCTAATTCAATAGCACTAATATGATAACGCAAGAGCACATTTCTTATAAACAAAACGCGATCGATAGGACTCTTTATTTTCACCTTTCGTTGTGATTTTTCTCCGGGCCACATTGAGAGTGTAGCATGTTTCAGAAGAACCAGCACCGAATGGCCTTAGTATTGCCATTCATAGAGTGTGATTTCTGAACTGTGCAGTGATGGGGAGCGAGGTACCAATGATTCGATACGGTTAACGCAACTGTCCAATTAGTCATTGATTAAAAATTCACCAGATCGGTCCAGTAAGTTATGATTCCTTTTGCTCAAAGCTATGAAGTAGATATAAATATATAGAGACAGTGCTTCTAGGAATCGACTCTATTCCTCCTGCTCTTAGAATCCTTCTGAGTATAGTTGTATGAAACCCCGCACACAAAGCACTTGTTTTCAAAACTAGGAAACAAAGAAGTCATATTTCTCATTTCAAAATGTTATTCATGATTGGAATTTTTTGTCAATTTTTGGAATGTTCTTCTCAGGCAAAGTACTTAAAATATTGTTTGTTTTATAAATGTTGATTGACGGGTAATTTCTCAGAAACTTTTTGGCTACGTAAAGTAGACCTGAAACAGAAACCAGTGTAAGACAAGAGTTGCCCTACAAGGACCATGACAACCATCCCACTTTTAGTAAATAAGGTTCTTTCCTGGGAATCCCCAGAAACAGTCTCCTCGCCTCACATGGTCTCGGGCTCAGGCTGCCACCATCTCGGGGGGGATCACCGCCCTTTTTCTTATAACTATTTTTGCCTCGCCATTTTAATCATTCTGCCCTCTTTACCCATTCTTTTTTTTTGTTTGTTTCTTTTTTTTGGTACTGGGGATCAAAACCAGGGACACTCTACCTCTGAAACAGACACCCAGCCCTATTTTATTTTCTATTTTGGAAACAGGGTCTCACTAAGTTGCTGAGGGCTTCGCTAAATGGTTGAGGCTGGTCTGGAAACTGCGATCCTCCAGTCTCAGCCTCCCATGGACTGGGATTACAGGCATGCATCACTGTGTTTAGCTCTGGATCCATTCTTGAAGTGTTTAAAAGGAAATTCTTAGCCATCCTTATGTTTGATTATTCAATTGATCCGACACTGTTCCCTTACGTTCAATTCAAGGTCATGATTTGTGCAACGCAGGGAATCAATAGTTGTGATATCTCCTGCCTTTTATTGACTCTACAGAATACATTGTGATTAACTTGTATCTCATGATCCTTGACCATCAATATTCGGTCACATAAAATAATTATGAGGCTTTATGATTGAAAATTCGTTTCTCAAGGAATGAATGTTCATAAAAAATAATGTAAGTGCCACCATGGATGACTTTTTAAAAAATATTTTAATTCCACCCTTAATGCTTTGAACAAAAAACTATGGAAACGGCATGCACCTAACGCCCAGGAACTGAGTCGATCCATTGATATGAAGTTGAGTAGCTTAGTTTCGGTGGTTGAAGGTGAATAATGGGTGAGATAAGCCAATGATTGGATGTCTTACAGAGAAGGGTTTGAAAAGTGGGTTTTATTTCTCTGACATTATAATGTCATAAGTCTTGCAATCCATCTTTACAGCCAAAGGGATCTCCAGAAACTATTTAATATGTTTTTTCCCTCAGCCAGTAAGACGAAGTCTTTGCATAGTAGCCTCAAACTTGAGTTCCGAGTTAAAGAGTTCATTTGCTTCATAGGGAAATGTGACTGGCAGCTCCTCTCTCTGTCCAACCTTAGTCCCCAAATTGTTCCTAATTCGAAGCTGCCAGAGAGGCCCACTTCTGATAAAACAGTTCTGACCCCAAACGCGTTTTGTGGCCTTTTGATATCTGTGCTGCAAAGCTGTTCACTCTTCATAAAACGGAAATAGTCATTTCTGCCGGGAAATAAAGGTGTGATCCCCCTCACACACACACACACACACACACACACACACACACACACACACATGCACTGCAGAGGAAATGTTTTCTTGGAAATGCTTTCATAAACTTGGTAATTAATGTCAGTAAATTGCTTATTTATAGCTATGACCTTTGAAAGACATGCCGGATATGCACGAATTATGCTGCAATTTTAATCACCTTTCAGATTGCACTTGAGGTTCATTTAATGCAGCTATTAAGTATATTACTCTGATCTTTGTCCTATGGATATTCACCTTGACCCCTTTGAATATTTTCTAGTAACACATTTCCCTAAATTTCCTCCACAACCCAATTACTCTTCTTCCTCCTCCTCCTCTTCTCTCTCTCTCTCTTGCTCTCTTACTCTCCCTCTCTCCTCTCCTCCTCCTCCTCCTCCTTCTCCTCCTCCTCCTCCTTCTCCTCCTCTTCCTTCTCCTCCTCTTCCTTCTCCTCCTCTTCCTCCTCCTCTTCTTCTCTCTCTCTTATTCTTCTCTCTCTCTCTCTCTCTCTCTCTCTCTCTCTCTCTTATTCTTCTCTCTCTCTCTCTCTCTCTTTCTCTTTCTCTTCCCCTCTCCCCCACTCCTCTTCCCTATCCACATTTGGCTTCTTCTATTATCTTCTGGCATTTTATTTTATTTTTCCTCTACAAAAGATGAATGGATGCTCAATTCACCTATGGAGTCTCTTTTTTTAAAAAATGTATATTAGACAAACCTGTTTCTATGACACCAGCTATCAGCACTTCTTACTTCCTACCTGTCTTCCCTGTGTGCTTAGAAATCGGTAAACGTGGGAGAGCAAAGTGTGGCCACCTGCTGCTCTTATTTTTTCTATTTATTTATTTGTTTGTCTAATATTTTTGTATGTGTGCAGTACTGGGGATTGAACCCAGGGGTGTTCTACCTCTGAGATACACCCCCAGCCTTATTTTATTTTTTTATTTTGAAATAGGATCTTGCTAAGTTGCTGAGGCTAGTCTCAAACCTTCAATCCTCCTGTCTCAGCCTCCCAAGTACTAGGATTACAAGCGTGTGCCACCATACCTGGCTCTGATTTTTCCCTTTTTATCATTTAGGCTTGGTGGCTTTTTAAGACCTGACATTGCCAACTTGGTTATAAGTTTTGGAGCCATATATAAAGTTTATTTGAGAGCCATAATCCAACATATTTTCTCTATCACATTTTGCTATTGTATCTCATTTTTCACTCCACCCATCTTTCTATTTCTGATCAGAAATAGAAAATATTTCTATTTCTAAGAGGACTATCAAAAATATGTTTAAATGTCTCTAAACATGACAAAAGGAAACAGGGTAAGCAGTCTAACTTAGTTCAAGAAGTAGTGATAATTATACATTTTAATTCTTTCACTTTTGCTCACAGCATCTTTCTTTTCAAATGTATCCCATCTTAGAAATTAAAAATTTACAAATAGATTAATTGTATTCTTTAGACACTGGACTTGTGCCCAAAGACATCCTTTGACTGTACTCCCCAGCGGTCTAGCTGTCCCCGTCTCAACTGCTTTGTATCACATTTTGACGTTGTCTGCTCAGGTGGTTTTGTATTTGCTTCTCGTCTGTCTCCTCCTCCTACAGGAACCTGGATCATCATCATCAACACCTGGTCTCGGTCACTCAGCACTGACATGTGTCAGTCAACACTGTATCACAAGGGTCTATGTAGTTGCTTAGTATACATTTTTAACAAGTAAATGGAACTTATTTTATTATATTTATTTTATTTGCATGATGTGGAGTAGGTTCTTTTTCTCACTTGGCCTAAACCACTCTTTAAAATAGAGAAATTTATGTATTTCAATGTATTTTTTAATATTCATTTATTGGTGCATTGTAATTATACATTTTGATACATGTCAGGGTAGCAGCATCATGCATGCACACATTGCTCATTTAGCCCTCCCTCCAATCCCATCAAATTTCCTCTCCCTCCCTCCCTTTCGTGCTCCGCATAGTGATTGAGTCTTCTAAGTTTGTGTATATACATCATGTGCTATAGTGTGTTTCCCTCCACTCCCCTCCCAACTCCCTCAGTTAGGTCACCTGAAACCGAACTACCAGACTAATGCATGTGTATCTATGTTTATAGCTGCACAATTCACAATTGCCAAACTATGGAACCAGCCAAGGTGTCCATCGACAGATGAATGGATCACAAAACTATGGGATATGTACACAATGGAATTTTACGCGGCCACAAAGAAGAACAAAATTACATCATTTGCAGGGAAATGGAGAGAACTGGAGAGCATTATTTCAGTGTTTTTTAAAAGCTGTGTTTCTCTAAGCTATGGCGTTCCCAGGAGCTTAGAGTGTGAGAGGGAAGACCAAACCGAGCAGACTCTATGCTGCCTGCCTCACTCTTAATAGGGAAAGCCACTTCTTACCTACTTTTCCACTAGGAGTGCAAGTTGGGGGAGGAAAATGGGTTCAAATAAGATTTTATTTAAAAGGTTTTACAATTTAAGCCAGGCTTGGTTGTGCACACCTATAATTCCAGTACATGGGAGGCTAAAACAGGAGGATCACAGGTTCAAGACCAGTCTCAGAACTTAGCAAGACTCTGAACAACCTAGGGAGATCCTGTTTCAAACCAAAAAAATAAAAAAGACTGGGGAGTAGCTCGGAGGTAGAATACCTGTGAATTCAATCCCCAGTACCACAATAAAAAAATAATAAATAAAATTTAAAAGTTGCTTTTACAACTTTTTAAAAATAAAATGTTTCTAACTAAGTTATTTGCATAAATTTAGAGTTCAGATTTGATTTTACAGTTATTGTTGTGTGTGTGTGTGTGTGTGTGTGTGTGTGTGTGTTTAATTTCATAGGCAAGGGCAAACAGTGAAAGAAACCATTATTCTTTCTAATATTGCACAAAATTTAACATGAAAATGACAGCTTATGTGTCTTGTCAAAAGGGAAAAAAATGCCCTTGTGTGTTCAGTAACATGCTGCTGGGGGTGAGCACATACCCTTGTCTCTTCAAAGCAGTCTGTGGACTGACATCTATAATGTTAGTTTCCACCCGTGTTCATGATTGCTACTTCTTTGTCTGTTCAACCAGTGCAGACCAAATATTGAAAACCACAAGCCCAGCTATGGGGGTCAGGTGGGAATAATATACCTAGCACAACTATCCAGTGTGTTGAGAAACTAAGAGAGAGGTTCAGCTATATTCAGTCTTATCAGCAACAGTAGTGGTCACAGGAGAGCGCTACTGAACTGATCCTGCGACTGCTCTTACGTTGGTGCCTTGATTTCAATGACAGCGGCTGTAATGCTGATGGCATGCTTGCTCTGATGGTTGCTGTCAGAGTTGTTTTGCCAGTGTTTTTGACAATGACCTAAAACTAGCTGAAGATGTGGAACTTGAATATCCTTGAAATCAGACCTGTCTTAAATGTTTGACAAAGCCCTCTACCGTTCTCCTTCATTGTTCTGATCAAACCAAGCATGTGGGCTAATAGCATGCAAATTTAAAATACTTTTAAATCAACAATTAATTACTTTGATTGAGGAAAGTTTATGTTTTCCATTAGGTCATGTTAGGCAAAACATTTTTGGTAAAAATGAGCCACATTGTAACCAAAAATATCAATGAAATCTAAAGAAATATGAACTAATATTTGAGCTGCGTATTTCTAGAAATAGCAGAAATAACTAGTCTCATTAATGAACAGATATTAATGTCAGACTTTAGTCAGTACTTTACTAAATTAACATTTAATACTCATGGCAATCTTGTCCATCAGGTCTCATTAGGTATTATTGCAACTCAGAAAGGTTGATCCAGAAGTCAAAAGCCACATAGCCATGAAATGTTCAACTGTATTTCAAATTCAGAAATACCTAACTTCTTAGCCTAGATTTCAAGACTTTTGAATTGATATTAGAACTTTTTAATTGATGTAGTTATTACCAATCCCCCAGAGAGAGAGAGAAAGAGAGAGAGAGAGAGAGTATCATAAATGAGGTACCCTGAAGCAGAATTTACCATGCAAAAATTATAGACTCTTGCGGATCTCACTGTTTACATCTTTCAGGAATTCTTAGGTAAGAAAATGAGAAAAAGACATCAACAATTTACCTTTTCACCATACTGTTTTACTGATTTGTGAAAATAAAAATAATTACATTGTAAATAGAAAAAATGATAGTAAATTACTTTGTTCTGTTGCTAAATGAAATACAGGAGGATAGGAAAAAGTAAAAGTAATGCATGAAAAAAATGGTTAAGTTTTGCTGGATTTGTCTTATAGAAAGTGCTAACACAGTGGAAAATCCTATTTTAGAGGAGAACTTCTCTAAAGACACAGCATGTCAATATTTGACTCCAAACTCAAATTAATCATTTTCAAATTCTAGCTAAGAGTAAATGCCATTTTCTAAGAAAAATGAATAGTAAACCACTAGGTTTTTTGTAAGAAAAAATGCTAGCCAATTAATTCAAAGCAATTTCAGGCATCTGCTCTTTGAGCACTATCATCCAACTTCCACTGATGATTTCAGACAAAGAGTTTCATTAAAGCAGGCCTCTTGAAATTTCTTAAAAGGATAATTATAAAGGGAGAGTCTCCTAAGAAACTAAATAATCTGATGGTCCAAAGTAGAAAAAGCTTGTTGCTAAGAGGAGCAAAAATGAAAGTAACAATGGGAATGTAAGCCACCTATAGACTGACAGAATATTTTAATTTTGATAATACCTCTCTACTTATTTTTTCATTGTAATGGCTCACATCTTAAATCTGACATTTTCTTATACAAGCATTGTTGTTAGTAGTCAATGCAAGCTTCTTAAAACAAGCTTTTGGAAATTCTTTACAAATAAATGTTCTAATAACTAAATAGATCCCCTCCCCTTCACACATACTACTTTTTCCATACATTTGTAATTTTTTCCAAGATACAAGAAAGTCCAATTCTAAAATGACATGCCAGTTCCTATATGATAAAAGATGTGCTTTGTGGGATATCTGTTTCTCAAATTACCTGGCACTTAGCTAATGTAACTGCCAATAATGACGCTTTAACTAAATTCTTTAAGCAATTACTTTTATTTTTCTAGTAATTTTACTTTAGTAATTACTAATTTTAGTAATTTTACTTTAACTAATTCTTTAATTAAGCAATTACCTTTATTTTTATTTAGTAATAGCTTCCCCAATTCTTCCCTCATGAGCTGAATCTTCAAATTACAATATGACAGAGAATCTCTGGTATTTTTGGAGGGAGTATTTTTTTAAATTTCAAACAGAAATACATTTTAATTAGCTTTTCATTAATATATAAGTTAATAAATGCATATGTATAATAAGTGAACTTTTGAAGATTAAAGAAAATACCATGTGAAAATATAATTAATTGAATTCTATAATTCCAGAATTATTAGAACATTAGTTTGGGGTCATACCCTAAAGGTTTAATCAATAAATAGAAGAAACCAATTTTAGGAATATGGGATTTAGTAATCCTTAATTCACTCATTTAGCAAATATTGATTGCCTACTGTGATATTATTATATATATGCATATATATGTTATGATACACATGCATATGTATTATGATATATATGCATATATATTATGATATATATGCATATATATTATGACATATATGCATATATATGTTATGATAGAGATATATAGAGATATATGGAGAGAGAGAGAGAGAGAGAGTTTGTTTCCAGCCACAGATCCTGGGTCAACTGTCTCCCCAAAGCAGGCCGCAGAAACTAGAATTTCTTCTCCCAAAGTGGATCATAGAAACTTTGATCTTCCCCTGCCTTCCTGTCCCAGAGCTGACCATAAAGAAATTCTCTGCTCTACCCTAATCCAATAGCAAGTCCTAAGATCCTCCTCTTTCCAGAGTTCCAGAGGGCTCCGTCCATAGCCGAGCGGGAGGAAGGATGCACAGAGAGACCAAGAAGAACCTGAACTGACAGGCCTTGCTGGGTCTATTAATGTAATCAATCATGCCTATTCAGTCGTCCACAGAAACCCCAAAAGAAGAGGGTTTGGAGAGCCCCCAGAGGGCTGAACACATAGAGGTTCCTGGGGGGCGTGCCCAGAGTAGGCACGGAAGCTTCTCCCCCTTCCCTGTCCCTCCCTCTGCATCTCTTCATCTGTGTCCTGTACAGTATCCTTTATAATAAATCGGTGAATGTAGGTGTTTCCCTGAGATCTGTGAGCCACTCAAAAAAGTAACTGAAGCTGAGGGGGGGACTGAGGTGACCCACATCTATAACTGTAAATGAGTAAAACAAAACTGGGACCAGAAGGGGAGGTGTCAGTCTTGGGGACTGAGCCCTCCACCTGTGGGATGACACTGTCTACATAGAAAGGGTCAGAACTGGATTAAATTAGCGGATTCTGGTGTCTGCTGCAGAATCGCTTGCTTGCTGGTAGGGAGAAATCCCCACACCACTTGGGATTGAAGAAGTGATCTTTGTCGTGAGGGAGGGTATAGTCATTTTTCTTCTTTCTACCATAGTAGTTTTCTACAATAGTGGTTTTTCTTTCTATATCCTCAGACCAACTGACTCACTCAATCAGCAGTAGCCCTGTTGGGCTACAAGAGGTTAAGGTCATACTCCTGCCCTTCAAAAACCACACATAATGGCACATGCCTGTAATCCCAGTATGTAGGAAGCTGAGACAGGAGGATTGCAGGTTCAAGGCCAGCCTCAGCAACTTAGCAAGACCCTATTTCAAAATAAAAATTAAAAAGGGCTGGGGGTGTAGCTTGCATGTAGATCACCCCTGGGTTCAAGCCCCAGTACCAGAGGAGAGAAAAAAAAAAGAAAAAATATAGTCTAGTGGGAGTGAGATTGAAAAAATTAAAACACAATTTTTAAAAGCAAAATAAAATAAATGCTGTAGGAACAATGAATTCCAGAGGAGATGATGCCCATCTACCCAAGACTGGAGAAGTCTTAAGAAAGCCTGTGGGGAAAGATGCTAATTAAGTTGAACAGTAAAGAATAAACAGAAGCTAGCATATTGAAACATCATTTCAGACACGGAGGACAGGGCCCTGCAAAGTATCTCAGCTGGACGAAGCAGAGAAGATTCAAGTTACGACACAGAGTTCTTGATATTTGGACAGGAAGAACATGAGTGGGAATAAGAGACAAGATGAGAGGGAGCTTAATCACAAAGCACCCTGTATGTTACACTCAGGATTCTCTATGTTATCCTCAAGTCTAGGCCATTTTAATTACCAGAATTGGATCTTATTAGATTCAGTAATAAAGACTAGGGGAAGAAAGAAAAAAAAACAGATAATGGAAAAATGAAGTACCAGAAGATTCTAGAAATGAAGACTTCAATAAATTCAGACAGTGGGAGAGAGAAGAAATTAGATTTGAGAGCTATTTAGAAGGTACCTGTAATAGGATAGGGCAACAAATTTGATGTTGAGAGTGGGGACGAGACAAAGATCAAGGGTGACTGCCTGGTTTTAGTCATGCTCCTAGGGGCTGGCAACTCTATCCATGAAGCCAAGTAGCTCAGATGGAGAGCAGGCGCTGGAGACAATGGTTAAAACGCCCTAGCAAGGTCCAAGCATGAGGTCTAGTGGACACGTGAACTTGTAGGTCTGGATCACAGAACCCACGTTCTAAGTCGGGAACTCTCTTAGTCCACTCGGCTTCCATAACATAGCGCTGCAGTTGGGTGGTTTAGACCACAGACATTTATTCTGTCACAGTTCACAGTTGGTTTCTGGTGAAGCACCTTCTCTCTGTGTCCTTACATGGCCTTCCTCTGGATGCTAACTCTTTCCCTTCTTACTACTGGACCAGGGACACCCCCGCCCCGGCCCCCATGTTTTCATTTAACCTTCCCTACCTCCCTAGAAGCCTGTCTCCAAATACAGTCACCTTAGATGTCAGGACTTCACCATACAAATGCTGAGGGGACAAAGTTCAATCTGTAACAGAAACATGGGTTTGTTAGCAGGACACATGATTATTATCATTTCACAAATGGAGAAACTGAGGCTGGGACTGTATGAATTGCTGGTGGCATCATACAGAGCAGATTGAAAATGGAACGTGTCCAGTACTATTTCTGCATTCATGGGATATGGTGATCCCCACTTATAAAGTATAACCTGAACAATAACAATAATAACATCCCACAAGTCAGCAGATAATTAGCCAGGTAGGTTGTGGAGATCTCAGAGAACGAAGCCAAGTCTTTATTGAGTTTCCCAAAGGGATGGGATTAAATGGTGCTAGCCAACTTCAAGAGACCGTTTCTTTCATGACGATGAACAAGATGTCCCAGAAATTTTCTCAGGACTTCAAACACAGCTCCAAGCTTATGGGTAATATCCCAGGGAACCTTTAATATCTTTACAGAATAAACCATGCTGTTTATGGCTGTGAAAAATGAAGGGCGAAGTAGCTGCCCCGGCTGTGATGCGAAGCTGCGGTTCCAGGAAAGCTTGGGGTTTCAAAGCCAGCTCTGCCTTAGACGGGTAAACCCGCCCCTCCGGCTGTGTTCAAACACCTGGATTGTTCAGCACACAATATGATGATTACCCAGCTTCCAGCAGAGGCCTGTGCAAGAACAAAAGACTGAGGGGGAAAGAGGATTTTTATTATTAGGTTGCTATTCTTATGAAACATTCATAAAGCCAAAAAATTGACTTTCCGTTAAAAGAAATTTTGTTAAGGAGACTTTATGAAAAAGATGCTTACACTGCCTTTAAAGTAACTGTACGCGTATTCTAAAAAAAATAAAAATTAAAAAAGGACTGAGTTAGGAAACTTGGAACTGTATTTTCAAAGAGTAAGGGAAACTATAGCAACCCATTGGACTAATTTAAAATTCCACAAGCATGGATTTGAGCATTACTTATATGTCAGGCAGAATTTATTGTATTATGGTCCATGTGCTGATGTTAGAGTCAACATGCTACTTTCGACCTCTCCTCTTCTCCTCTCTACTCCCCCAGTGCCGCCCACATTGTCCCTTGTCTAAAGAAACCACACAAGGCCAGACTTTTTGGGACCGTGGCTTTGGTCCCACTTTCTCAAGTGAGGAAAGGGTAGAGGAAGAATAAGGTGGGTAAATGATTTGCATTATCTGAATAGACTCCACCAATTCTCTTCATTTTGCAAACTGGATAATGGAGAGAAAAGTATCTCTGCTTATAAATATTTCACACAAAATTATATTTAAGTCTTCAAGCTCTTTCTGGCATGGTGGCTCATGCCTGTAATCCCAGTACTTGGGAGGCTGAGGCAGGGGGATTGCAGGCTCAAAGCCAGCCTCAGCAACTTAGTGGGGCTCTCAGCAATTTAACGAGGACCTCTTTCCAAATAAAAAATAAAATAGAACTGGGCTGTGGGTATAGCTCAGAGGTAGAATGCCCTTGGGTTCAATCCCCAGCACCAGACGAAGAAGAAGAAGAAAGAGAAGGAGAAGGAGAAGGAGAAGGAGAAGGAGAAGGAGAAGGAGAAGGAAGAAGAAGGAGGAGGAGGAGGAGGAGGAGGAGGAGGAGGAGGAGGAAGAGGAGGAGGAGGGGAAGAGGGAGAGGAGGAGGAGAAAGGGGAGGAGGAGGAGGAGAAGGAGGAGGAGGAGGAGGAGAAGGAGGAGGAGGAGGAAGAGAAGGAGGGAGGGAGGAAAAAAGAAATGTATGTTGGTATTTTTAGTGGAGATTTGGCAGAGATTTAGTAGGTACTAGGACAAAATAAAAATGAAGAGCATGGAAAGAAAGAAAGAAAGAAAGAAAGAAAGAAAGAAAGAAAGAAAGAAGAAAGAAAGAGAGAGAAAGAAAACAATCAGAGAGTGTGTAACTCCAGAGTATTAGGAAATAAGAAACAAGAGAAACTTAAATAAAAACAGGCAAAAAATGATAATAATTCCTAGATTGAGTGTTGATGTGAAAGCTAAATCATGAGCTAATTCCTTGTTAAGATATCAGGAGATGGTGGTCCAGCATTATGGTGAAGCGCAAGGGCTTTGCAGACAGACAAACTTGAATTTGAATCCCTGGTCCACTGACTGCATGCCTGGGCAAGTTTTTCAATCCCTATGAACCACGATGTCCTTGCCTGGGGCTGATGGGCAGATTGCCTGTCGCAGCTGAGAGAAAGCTCAGGGTGAATGCTGGACAGATCCATTAAGGATCACAATCTTAGAGCCCTGGAACTGGGAGGTGGCTTACGGAACCTCCCAAACTCTAACATTTACAGAGCGAGAAAGTAAGGAATGAAAACTTTCAGTTTCTTGCCAGCGTTGGTGGAGATAGAACAGTCTTCCGAATCATGTCTCAGTGAGTTTTAGAAGCTCGGTGCTATGCAAAGAACCCTGAGCAGGGGTTAAGACCTCTGGTTTCTAGTCCCAGGACCTTGACAAATCCCTTAACCTCTGTTTCCTCACCTAGTAAACGTAAGAGGGGTGAGAGGAAGGAATTCTCTGGAAGCGCCCTTCAGCTCCACGCTCATCTAATGCTATTCCTGGAGAACAGGAGTGTGATTTACACGGAAGGCTTGTGTTTGACTACGCTGGGAAGGACGGGAGTGACTGGGAGCCCAGGACACAGCAGGAGGAAGCAGAACAGGGCTGAGATTTTGCCAAGGGAAGAGCAGCAGGAGCAGAGTGATTCAGGACTCAGGGAAGGGAGAAGCTGGGATGTGGGGAAAGGAAGACAGAATACAAAAGGGCCTCGCAGATAGCTCTCCATGTGTGCCCAGAGATGAAATTCCAACTGTTTTGTTTTCCTTTAGGATGAAGGAGCATATGGAGTGCGGTTGGGGTGGGATTCTGAGGGGGCTCACTACCAGCTATTCACAGCTTGATGCCTAATTTGGGAAAAATGATTTGAAGAAAATTACTTACACTGAAGCAAGAAGTGTGTTGAATGGAAGGAGGAGAAGGAGGAGGAGGAGGAGGAGGAGGAGGAGGAGGAGGAGGAGGAGACAGTTTCTGCTTCTAGATCCCATGATTCAGTATATTTAACACAGGAGCATATGAGTGCATGTGAGTATATTGGAAGGAATTTTATTTATTAATAAGGCAGGGCTAGTGGAAGGGCTGCCAGCTTTGTACTATAGATTCAGGACTCTTTGGACAAGCTTATCTGCTCAGCATGGTTTTTTCCATGATAGCTCCTAGCAGATCCTGGGAGCACAACATTGCGGGGTAACAATAATCCTGATTAGTAGATTACACAAACTGGATACTGTCTATGGCCAACTTCCATCCAGAAAAATACCATTTAAGCTCACAATTAAGTACAGGACTGACGTAGCCATTCAATATTTTATTGAATATGATAACCTATTAATTGGAATAGTAAATGCAGACCAATCTATCTGTACATATGCTCTAGAGAAGCAGTGAGTCGTGGAAGGGAGACATCTATACACAGAACAATCTCACCAACTTCCCTTAAGAGCATGGGGTCAGGACTCCCGGTCCTTATTCTACACATAAGATCTTTTCTTCAGTGCAATCAGTGCACTTCCTGAAGCTATATTTCTTCCTGCGCTGACTCAGACTTTTAAATGACTCACCCAGTTTTCTTTAAACTGGCTGGATTTAGTACTATAATCAAAGTATAATAAAAGCTCTTATTATTTTAAAAATCCCACCTTTGCTCTTTTGTATTCTCTAATTAAAACCAGGGTAGAATCCAAAGTTTCTTGGGCCCTTTTAGATATCAAATGACTCTCACCAGTCTTGTCCAATTTACAACTTGATTTTTGCTGGTTGGGGTGGTACACGTTTGTAATCCCAGTACTTGGGAGGCTGAGATAGGAGGATCACCAGCCTCAGCAAAGTAGTGAGGACCTGTTTCAAAATTTAAAAAATAGGTGGCAGAGTGTAGCTTATAGGTAGAATGAGCATGGGTTTAATTTCCCATTACATCAATCAATCAATATTCGTTTTTGTCTCCAATATGACACATAACCCCCATTTTCCAGCACCAGGGAAATCTGCAATGTGGCTTGCTATCCTCCTCCTCCTCCTCCTCCTTCTTCTTCCTCTCTCTCTCTCTCTCTCTCTCTCTCTCTCTCTCTCTCCTGGTTCTAACTTCTCTTCGGCTTTGAGTTAGGGAGAAAAGAGAAAAAGAAAAGTGACCCTAACACTCAAGGGGACAAGTAATTGCCGACCCTCATCAGTGAACTCAGATTCTTTGTGAAGGCCCCTGTGGGTTCATGCCGAAGCAACCTGGCTACCCTGTGGTGACCATGTGCAAGGTCTGGCTTCAGCTCACCCTCTCCCCACCCAAAAAGTGTGACACATATAATTACCTTCCATGAGTTCATTTGAACCTTGGGAAATCCACAGGCCCTTGTTCTGTGGAACAGCTGGGGTGCAGGAGGGCAGGCTGCTCCATTACTACTTCTTGTCTCTATTCTTGCCTCTCTTTTTCTTTCTGTTCACATAAGCCCAGGGAAAACCAACAGACCCCCCTTTCATAGAAGAAGTCCGATATGGGAATGAGAAGGCAGCCTTCCATTCTTACACGCACCAGAATCGCTGTCCTGTGAGCAGCCCCTTCACGGAGCTCTGCAAGGACAACTAGACACGACAGAGCCACCCCCTTCCTCATCAGACTGAGGACTCCTGGCTGTCAAGCGCTCCCATCTGCAAATGTATACAAGCACCCAGGAGGGGAGATATTGCCTCGTGTATGGCAACCGGTCAGTCCATTCCCTGAGAAGTCTTGAAGAGTTACCTGACCTCCAGTTGCTTGTTCGGTTTTGCTGGGGGCACTCTTGGAATACAGGCTACGTAGGGTCTCTTCTTTCATCTTAGGTCTTGGTAGCCACCTTCAGGGTAACATAGAAAGTGATGTTCAAGCTGCTGCTACAGATACTTCCCATCCCGAACCACTGGTCCCTTCAGTCCTCCAGCTGCCGCCATTGGAGTGGAGCGTCCATGGCAGTCGCCTGTTCTGCCTTCCTGACTGCCTCAGCCATTGGGATTTTCATTTAGCCCTATGTTATGTAAGCCCTGAAAAAAAAATCTTGTGATTGCCCCAGTGCACGCATTAGTGAAAACTTTTACTCAGAGAGAATCGCCTATCGGATGTACAAACACTTGGCTGGACAAAGCAACAGATGGTACATAGGCCTGCTCCTACTTCTAAATGACTCAAAAAGTATGTTAGTTGTAATAAAATACCAATACAGTGTCAGCAATATAAGGGAAAATACATGTCCAAATGAGCAGAATCAAATCGTTTTTGGAATACCCCTCGGGATTCTTTATGATTCATGAAAATAAAAGCCATTTTATTACTTTTACAGTTTTTTTGATCTGAAATAATGTACTCCGATGGATCACTCATCTCCTTCACTAGACTGGGCTCCAGATGAGTTTTGTTTATTTTCAGTAATTAGGTTTACCTCAAAATTATCCTCAGGGCTACCACTGGGGATGTTTAAAAAATATGCTCTTGCATTCTAATGGCAATTCAAGCAAACATGTCAAAACAAAGCAAGGCAAAGGCAAAAAGAGAGAGTATGAAATTCAGCATACCAACAAACAGCTCCAAAGTTTCCATGGTTTACACCAACCAAGCTGTATTTCTCACTCCTGGAACCCAATGGCTGCAGACTACCTGCTCTTCTACTTGGCTCCGCAAGACTCTGAGCCTCAGTGCTCAGCGCTGCTCCTCATGGTCCTTCCAGTCCAGACCTGGAAGATCAGCCCCATCTGTTCTCAAGCCCCAAAGCAGAGAGCAAGAGGCCACACCAAAGCAGGAGGGCACATCTAGAACATCCTCAAGGACGTGGCATGCATTTCATCCAGCCCCGTTCTGTTAACCAAGGCAAGCCACGTGGCTGATGGACACAGCCCGGAGAAGTGTATTCTGCCTACAGTGGCACTGCAAGTCACTCAGCAAACAGTTCACACTGTTTCACATCCTCTCTTTCAGAAGAGAAAGCATTGAGTGGGGAACAATGATCCCATCCGACACACAGTGTGGGCACAGTGGGGACGTCAGCGATCCGAACACGTAGCATTCCAGACAGACTTCTCTGGAAATGGTAACAATTATTCACCATAGAAACTGTGGTATGTTTAAAAACCATGCCAGGTTCATACCTTACGGACCCCTCTCATACTTTTAAAACTTCGAAGAATGCATGTAATCTCTAAAGGACAGATTTAATTATTTTATATTTATCCCCTTGGTGAATAGTTTTATATTTGAGTTTTTACCAAGTGGTTTATTGACAAATGTATATTGCAAAATAACAACTGATTGGAAATTTTACAACTGCCCTGGTCTATATAATACGCCTTACATGCAAAAGTCAACAGACATTCAAAGGTAGTATTTCTGAAAAAGCAAATCAATATTCTTTTTTTTTAAAACATGCTTTTATTGGTGCATTGAAGTCTCATATCACAGTGAATATCTATTTGATGTTAACATACATGCACACAGCTCTTAGTGTCCCCCTGCCTCCCCCCACCCATATGAAGTACCGAAAATGATGTTGGCATATTCTCATATGTGCACATTGTTTATGATAGTAATTCCACTGATTCACTTCTTTCTTGCCCTTCTCCTTCCCTTGTACCACTTCCCTGGCCCCACTGAGGGTTCTCCATTATCAACCGGAGTCCCTTTTGTGTCCCCTCTACTCCCTAGGTTACACATATTAATGAAAACATATGTCCCTTCTTTTTTGTGATTGGCTGATCTCACTTAATATAATGATCTCCAGATCCTTCCACTTTCTTGCAAATGATGTTATTTTGTTCTTCTTTATTGCTGAGTAGAATTCCATTGTGTGTATTTCCCACAATTTTGTAATCCATACATCTGTTGATGGACACCTAGGTTGGTTCAAAATTTGGCCACTGTGAATTGTGCTACTATGAACATGGGTATGCATAGATTACTGTAGTTTTCTAGTTTCTTTCTTTTTTTTTTTTTTTTTTTTTTTTTTTTTTTT
>PVJS01038897.1:0-19163 GCA_004027185.1 Glis glis
TTGAAACCGGGTCTCACGAAGTTGCGGAGGGCCTCACTAGGTAGAGAGAGAAAGACAGACAGGGAGAGGGAGAGAGAGAGAGAGAGAGAGAGCAAGCGAGCTAAGGCTGGCCGCGAACCCGGATCCTCCGGTCTCCGCCTCCCAAAGTACTGGGATTACAAGCGTGCGCCACCACACCCGGCTCCCCAGCCCTATTTATTTATTTATTTACTTACTCACTTACTTACTTACTTACGTACGTACTTACTTATTTTTGTACTGGGAATTGAACCCAGGGGCTTTCTACCTCTGAACTACACCCCCAGCCCTATTTGATTTTTTATTGTAAAACAGGGTCTCACTAAGTTGCAGAGGGTCTCTCTAAGTTGCTGAGGCTGGCCTTGAACCTGCGATCCTCCTGTCTCATCCTCCCAAGTTCTAGGGTTACAAGCATGCGCCACCACGCCTGGCTTTATTTCTTACTTTGAGACAGAGTCTGAGTTTCCCAGCTTGGCCTGGCACTTGTGACCCTCCTGCCGCGGCCTCCTGCGTAGCTGGGATTACGAGCGTGCACCACCACATCTGGCCTTTATTCAGATTTTTAATCTTTCCTAGAAGATTGATAAAAATTCACAAATATGTGTTTTATTTGATTATGAAATCAGAATCTGATCAAATTATTGGCAAAAATTCACAGACATGTTTTATTTGATTATGAAGTCAGAATCTGATCCAGTGATTTTGGAGAGAGCATGAAGGACTGTACAGAGAGTTGCTTTCTGATAGTCCTTTTACTCTCACACCTTACTTTGCTCTTAATTTTCACTTCACGGACGTCAACTTGAGGGGAAGAGCTGAGCTCCTTTGCCCTCCACTGCACTCCTTACGTGCTCTTTCTTCACACACCTCCTTGGTCATTAAGTGTTACATTTTGCCAGTCTCTTTTTCTCCTGAATTTATGCCGCTTTCACTTTCTAGTATAATTCTTCTGGTCAACTAGTAGTATACAGTTAAGTCTTGAGATTGCTAGAAGTAAATGATTTTTTTTTTTTTTTTTTGGTGCTGGGGATTGAACCCAGAGGTGTTCTACCTCCAAGCTACACCCCCAGCTCTATTTTGTTTCTTATTTGGAAACAGGGTCTTTAAATTGTGGAGGGCCTCACTAAGTTGCTGAGGCTGGCTTTGAACCTGCGATCCTCCCAATTACTGGGATTACAGGCGAGTGCCACCACACCCAGCTGTAAATGAGTCTTTAATTCAGGCCTTTTAATGTGTATATTTGAAATTAATCTCACCTTCTAGAAACTATTCACCTGGGTAGGGTGTCATTTGATAACACTTGGGAAAACTAGCTTCATTTTTCATAACTGGAAACTCAAGCCACAGGTGATGAGTGACCAATCCTCTTGTCAGCATTGAATGCAGGGTATGGATGTGATGAGAATTCAGGTATCCACACGCATATCCAGTCACCTAAATCTGCTTTCTCGTCTGCACTGCGACGCTACCCGGTCTGCCCTCTGCTCAGGATTGTCATCCCACACAAACTTAGGTGAAGTCAGGCCAGTGATTGGAAAACTTCCAAATCCTCTGTTGTCTCATTTGTCTTTTTCTTTATTATTCTGCATAGTAGTCTTTCTAATTTTCCCAGTTTTGTGCTAATCTATTTGACCTTCTAATATTCTGTTGCCACCTAGTTCTTAAGTTCAGTACAACATGGTTCCTTCTCATCTCATTGATTGTTGTTTGGGGTAAGCATTGCTGCCAGTAATTTCATATTGTTTTTAACTTTATGGAGACAGTACAGTCACCATGAAATCACTGAGGATTATAATCTATTTAGGATAATTCAATTTTTGTTTTGCAGTCCCAGGCTGTCTAATCTTCCTGGCTGGTCCCTGAAGGATGGAAATGCTTTCTTGGACAAGGTAATGTCCAAGACAGAAAACTGAAGCCTCTCTACACACAGTGGAAAGTCGTCTTGTCCTACTGGAGCCACCCTGGAGTAACATGACTCATGGGCTTCTTTTTATTTTTCATGTGTATTCTCCCCCAAAACTCCACGGTCCACGCCGGGGTCTTTAGTACTTGGTATTTAATGTTTTTAAGTGCCTTTTTAGGGGATCTCAGTATTCAGCTTCAGATCAAATTCGTGCATGTGTAAAAATCTAAGTACTTCTACTGCAAAATAGTTTTATCACCACGGAGAGAAAGCTTATTATTTCTAAAATTATGATTAGGTTTCCAAGGTGATACTTATTAGAGTTCAGTTGCCGGGCATGGTATCACAGACCTATAATCCCATCTACTCAGGAAGCTGAGGCCGGGGGATTGCAGATTAGAGGCCGGCTGGGTAATTCAGTGAGACCCTATCTCAAAATAAAAATAAATAAATAAAAAGGGCTGAGGCTGTTGCTCAGTGGTAAAGCACCCTGACTTGAATCCCTAGTACCGCAATGGGGGGGATGAGTTCGGTAAGTTTATAAAGTGAGACCAAAACTAACAAAAAATACTAAAACTATAGTCAAACTTTGTTAAAGAAAAATCAAAGGTATAGGAAGGTTAAAAGCTATAAAATCCTCTCCAGGCCATGTCTAAATCTTGCCTCCTCTCCTGATTTCACAATTGAAACACTGAATGAGTTTAAAGATCCTTAACATGATTCATCTGAATAAGACATTTCCTTCTTGTAATAGATATTGTAAAATAAAGAAGCCCTTTTTTAACAGAATTAATTCCTGTAATTGCACCCCAACCTCAAGCCAGATGCATAATTTGAAACCAGATTTCCCTCATAGCTGACTATAAAATTATGCGACATTCAGAACCTGTGTACCTGATTTCAGCCCGAGTCCCCTGCTGGCCATAAATCACTGTTCCCGGAGGAAGGCTCAGAAGCATCCCATTACCAGTGCATTGTGAGCGAAATGACTTGCATGTGGATGTGAGAGTATTTCATTAGAAGGGAGTGGTGAATAAAATACAGTGACATTGGAAGTGTTTGGAATGGCAAATGTGCCTCTGCAGGCCAGGAAGGATGAGAGCCTCAGAGGGGACCTCATCCTATGGCATGCCCTGAGACCTAGCATTATGGGGAGGAAGAGTACATGGCCAATGTAAGGTCAAGCAAGCTTTGAAATTTCCCAGGGTTTGTCTTTAATCATTTTTAACCTCATCCTAAGAGATTTGGGCATCTTCTCCCATTAAATGTAATTGCTCATTTGTTTTTAGCTGGGAGATACATTGTAATTAGGAACTGTGTTCAGTCTCTTTTGGGCTCAGCTTATCACTAGTTAAGTGGTAGTCATCTGACTTATGTGGTACTCACAGAAGGAAAGAAAACAGTATACAGCGTACAAGGGAGAGAAGTTTTCTATCAGAGCTGTGGTATGAGGGTTGTAAAATCCAAAAGAACGGTAATACAGTTAACGCCTATTTTCAGATAAAGATTTAGAATAAAATCATTCTGATGCTGATATATAAATTTATATACACATATATATGAATATATAGAAATATATGTTCAGGAAGCCAGGCGTGGTGGCACACGCTTGTAATCCCAATACTTGGGAGGCTGAGAATGGAGGATCTGTGTTTGCAGCCAGCCTCAGCTACTTAGTGAGGCCCTCCACAACTTAGTGAAACCCTGTTTCAAAATAAAGAATAAAAAATAGGGCTGGGGGTGTAGCTCAGAGGTAGAATGGCCCTGGGTTCAATTCCCAGTACCGCAAAAAAAAAAGAAATATATGTTCAGTGTCTAATGAAAACATAGTAGAACAAAATTATAACAGTATTTTCCCCCTTTGTGGAAAGGGCAAAGGATACTGTTGACCAAATTCTTCCTGGTTTTGTTTGTAAAGTCATAGATAGCTTTAACCTTGATGATGCAAAAAATCCATCACAGATTTGTTTAAAGTGTCACCGAGGGAAGACGACGCTAGCGGCGTTCTGCAGTCACTGTCGCAGACCCTGTTGGTGGCTGATCTGTATCTCTCGGGCCTTTTCAGTGTGCTCTGGTGTGATTCCAGCTGCCGGTATCTGTGTGGCGGTGCCTGCAAGCCTTTTCCAAAGCTGCACATTATACAGGAGTTGGTAAATAAACATTCCAGACCTCTTGCTCCTCAGTGGGAGAGCTCTGAGGGGTACGTTTTCTACCATTTCCCAGCGTTTCCCCATGGGAATAAGTTCTGGTTGCCCAAAATGGAATGTGGCTCAATATCCATTATCATCCCCTTCCTTTCTGTGTATCACTTCCTACTTACATGGGAGGTACTGGCAAAGCAGCACCTCCCGTGGACACTTGTTGCTCTCCAGCCCTTTGCTCAGCGTTGGCCTTTGGGAGATCCAGACTAAGGCAGGCACATTAAACATGGTAACTCATGGAGTGGGTGGGGGGTATTCTATATCCTATTTCTCTATACACATGTTTTTTGTTGTTGGTGGTGGTTTTTTGGTGGTACTGGGGATTGAAACTAGGGGTATTCTACCTCTGAGCTACACCCCCAACCCTTTATATTTTTTATTTTGAAACAGGGTCTCACCAAGTTGCTGAGGCTGGTCTTGAACCTGTGATCCTCCTATCTCAGTCTCCCAAGTACTAGGATTATAGGTTTGTGCCACCACTCCCAGCTATACATATGCTTTTTCCTTTTGAATAAATGCATTTAGTTTATAATCCCAAATAAAGTATTTGTTCTACAAGGACAAACGTTACATTCACAGTGTTGGTGGTGGATGTTTAATCCCAACTCCCTACTTTGAGCCTCTTTTTCCCCAACCCTTGGTAGGTAGAGAAAAAGGCTCTAAGTAATTTGTCTAGGGCTGTGACCCCTAACCTGGCTGCATGGTAGAATTGCTGGAGGTGCTTGTCATGAAAGCAGATTCCATGGCCTCATCCCCAGTCTCTGATCCCTTAGATATAAGATAAGGCCTGGGGGCTTTGATTTAATCCATGTTCCCAGATAACTCTGGTGGTGTTGGCGTGGCCTTCATAGCTATTTCTTGAAAACCATTGGATCATGGGTTGTAGAAGCATATTTCCTTACCTGGTTTCCTTGAAGAGGCATCCAGGAATGCACATTTGAATTCAGAGTGGGCTACCAAGCAGCATTTTTACTCTCAGGGAGACGCTTGGCCTGCTTGAGCCTAAACAGGGGACAGTTCGCCTCAGTAGCCTGCAGCTTGGAGTTTGGCTTGGAGATGTGATTCTTCAGTACTGTGTCAGGGATCTCTGCCTCTTACTTCCTCTTCTTCTCTTTCAGGAGCTAAAGGAGTGCTCAGGTCATGTCTTTGTGGATTCTGTGCCTGAATTCTGTTTACCAGAGGTAAGATAAAAGTGAATCTTACTGTAGAAGCAAAGCCTATCATGTAATCTCTCACAATGAAGAGAAGTCATTCTAAGGGACTTAGCTTCCTGTTGTCAAATTGAAATGAATTTTTTCTAAGCACATTGTTATGCAGTTAAAATATCATTTCAGAGCTTTTTATATTATCTATAAATCATTTAAGTCACTATCTTCTTCCTATTTCTTGATCTCTCTATAATCCCCACTAATACTTTTAGGGCATAGTTTTGAGCAAGGTAAGGAAATAGCTCGAGCCTTTCAGTTTTGTAATTATACTGTAATTTGTGCTTAGATTAGCCATACTTTTCCTAGTCTTGCTTACAGTGGATTGCTACTGTTCAACCAATGCCAGTAATCTGTAAAAATTCTTGCTGACTTGAAATATATTGACTATTGCTTGAAATTTAGATTCAGAACTGAGTCATGGATGTCTGACACTTACATGTTATTATCACAGTGAGACTTTAGTTAAGAGTTTGGAACCAGTTTCATCCTTTCAAAGAAAACTGAGATTGGTATCCATTAGTTTTGGAGGCTGCTAATCTTAGCTGACAGGCCTGATCCTCAGAGCAGCTTACATGGGGTTCCCAATGAACAGATGGGAAGCCAGGGGCTTCTCCAGGGTTCCTGAGGAATCAGTGGGAAGCTGTCCTCCTCCTCTCCACGTGCCCAGTGAGTGACACTGCCTTAGAAAACACCACCATGCCCGGTGAGAAAAGACATTGTAAGTGCAGCTTCCCTTATTTTTATACTCTTCCTCTCACTCCTCTGTTTCTACTGTGTTGGGCACCCTGTAGATAAACTTTCCTCTCTCTCCTTGAAGTATGTGCATGTGCCTTTTGGGGTTACCAGAGAGAAAAAACAAGGAAAGACAGGGTAATGGAAGGTGACAGATAAGGAAGTTTGAGATCTGGTCATAAGAATAAAGGTGAAGGTAGAGAGTATTATCAAGAACCCTGCGCCCCCCCCCTTCGCTGCTACTGAAATCTTGTCATCTGTGTTTGTCACTTAGTAATGGGTGGGACAGTTCCTCATCCTCTGAAGATTCCCAATCCCAGGTGCTGCACTTGTTTCCAGCGTGACACCGATGGCACTGACTGCCACAGCCTTCAGTTGACGGACACTGCGGAACGAGGAATTGGTGCTCTGAGGACTTTCTAACTTAGTCCGCACAGTACTCAACTTTGAAAGTAGACAATTACTGTTTCTCAGCTCACCTGAGAAACCTGAGAAATGCCGAGCTAAAGCATGAGTGATGTATTTAGGGTTCTAAAGCCATCGACTGCTTCTTCAAGCAAGATTGTATGACACAAATGAGTGACAGTCACTGTTTAAGGTAGAGCCAAGTCCAGAGTAGGACTGGGAGAAAATAGTGTGGAAGAAATGGGGGAGAGACGCTGAGTACAGTTCAGCTCTCGCTGGCTTGTAGGCAAGCCCGGCTGACCCAATCCCAGCCCTCCTGAAATTTACAGTTAGTGCAGCTACCGTAAGTGTGTATCTCCCAAAGTCTCCGCCATGCACTGTGATGTGGTCTAGTGCAGTATAGTAAGTAACCAGTGAATCAGGATTGCTTGACCCAGTGCACAGTGTGTAGAACCCCAGATGCCTCTACACAGTAGTTCTAAAGTTAAAATAATTTTTATTGGATCCCACAGAGTGAAAGTATGTAAGTAAATATATAATTATAGTACATACATGTGGTTTGGACATTAAATTTATTTCTCAGGAAAAAAATGTTTATGTAAGCACGCATCTTAGCCAGGCACCGTGACACACACCTTTAAACCCAGTACGTGGGAGGCTGAGACAGGAGTATTGCAGGTTCAAAGCCAGCCTCAGCAAGTAGCAGGCTCTCAGCAACCTAGCAAGACCCTATTTTCAAATAAAAATAAAATAGGGCTGGGGGTGTAGCTCAGAGGTAGAATGCTCCTGGGTTAGATCCCTACCAAATATATATATATCTTCTTGCCACTGTCCTCACCAAATTTCTCATAATTCTAGACTCTGGGCTATTTTTATATACTGAAGTTTCCTGTTTCTGTGTGCATGAGGTAGAGCAGTGATGCTTTTAAGCTTTATTGTTGCCTCAACTGTCATTCCCATCATTTTTCTTCTGCATTTGTCACTCTGATGCTCTCTTGATTTTCTTATTTGTTGAAAATGATTATAGAGAGGTGGTAGAGAATAGAACCAGCAGGGTATCACGTGACCCCAACCATGAGGATATCCTCTTCCAAGTGCAGTGCGCAGTGTGGAGTTAAGGGTGACGTACATTGGCCATCATTGTCACGAGCTCGTTATTCACATCGGCGCCATTGCCCTAGGAGCGAGGCGCTTACGACCTCTACTCACATGCCGTCCTCAGGAGCTGATGATGCCTCTGCTGCTTTATTAAATTAACTTATTTTATATGTAAAGTCATTCAACCAGAAAATACCCACAGCCAAAAGGGCACACTGCCTCTTATCATTTGCCTGTGTCATAGATGTCTGTTACTTCTCTGTGGGAGAAATATTAGTTCAGCCACCCGTTCTCCTAACTAAGACATGTCCGTTGGCTTGGCCTGTTTGTCCTCAGTGCACCAGATGGCTTCCTGGGACCCACTCCTCACGAGGGGGAGCTCAAGCCGTCTCAGAGCCACAGCATCTCACTTCCCACCTAAGGTGCTCCTCACAGAGCTGACCCTTCCATGGGAGCACTCCCGGGCCTGTTATGTGCTCCCTCCCACAGGCAGGAGGGGCAGAGGAGTCCCAGGACAAGGTGGCGCTCTGAGCTACCATTGTGCATTGTGCTGCCACAGGAGGGATACACATAAAGTCCTGTGGGAGTTCTGAGGAGCAGGCGGGCTCTTTCATCTGGGTACATCAGAAGGCGGAAGAAGAGAGCTGAGTCTTAACAAACAAGTAGGACTTGAATTTGTGGGAGAAAATTTTTTGCTACTAAAAGAGTTTTCAATTTTTTTCCCCAGTATTAGAGATTGAACCCAGGGGCATTCTGCCTCCAAGCTAGACCCCCAGCCCTTTTTATTTTTTATTTTGAAACAGGGTCTCGCTGAGTTGTTGAGACTGGCCTCTAACCTGCATCCTCCTATCTCCGCCTCACAAGTACTGGGATTATAGGCATGTGCCACTGTACCTGGTGAGTTTTTAAAGTTTATCAAACTTGGATAGCATTTTCCCCCACCTGCTAACCCTTGTTTGACATGACCTTAAGATGGACTTCAAGGACAGAATTGGGGTTAAGATTAGGATCGAATATGAGTCTAATTTCTTTTGTGTGTGTATGTGGTACTGGGGATTGAATGCAGGGGCATTCTACCTCTGAGCTACACCCCCAGCCCTATTTTATTCTTTATTTTGAAACAGGGTCTCACTAAGTTGCAGAGGGCCTCATTAAGTTGCTGAAGCTGGCCACAAACCTGCGATCCTCCTGTCTCAGCCTCCCAAGTACTGGGATTACAAACATGCCACTACGCCCGGCATAATTTCTTTTGCTGTATGTATGTTCCTGTATGCCGATGTCATTTTATTGTCACAGCACTACAGTGAAGTACATAAATAAAAACTTAAATTCATATTTATAAAAAAGTTGCCTCAACAAAAACCAGCTGGGTATGGTGGCAAATGCCTGTTACCACAGAGACTCTGGAGGCTGAGGCAGGAGGATCACAAGTTTGAGGCCAGCCTTGGACAACTTATTGAGACACTTTCTCAAAATAAAAATGATAAAAAGGGACGGGGATGTATCTGAGTAGTAGTGTACCCCTGGGTTAAATCCCCAGTACCAAATAAAGAAAAAAAGGCATTTGCACCTCCATTGGACTTCTGAAGAGGGTTTCTGTGTGCTTTCTCCTGTTTCCCATTAGTCTGCAGCAGTGGTTCACTGCATGCTAGTGAGCCCTTCCAGCTCTTTCTGCTTCACGTTACCTGATTTCACTTGCCAGGCAGCAGCAGCTACAGTGCCCTGTTGTCATTTATCCTCAGATGTTTAACCCACAAGAACTCAGTGGTAGTGAAATCACAGAGCTGCTGGTAGGCCGACTGCATCCTCACCGGTAGCTGTCCTGTGATGCTGCTTAATGTCAATATTAGGAAACATCCCGCAGTGGGAGAATGGGGGTGTTGCGGGAAAGGCCTCATTATTCTCAAGTACAAAAATGACTTCTGCCTCCTGACAGCATCATTTTTCAGTCACATCATGTTGATCTATGCGTCCCGCACAGATACCAATCATCCCTCCCTTTCTTTTCAGACCGAGCTAATAGACCTGTCTACGGTAGATGTGATTCTCATCTCTAACTATCACTGCATGATGGCGCTGCCCTACATCACCGAGCACACCGGCTTCACGGGCACAGTGTACGCCACAGAGCCCACCGTTCAGATCGGCAGGTGAGGGCGGAGCTCCTTTCCCAGTGGTGACTGCTGAGTAGAGTATGATGCCAGGAGGGATTGCTACTTCCTTCGGAGCACCTAACCCAAAGACTAGGCAGGAGTGGCAGCTCTCTAAGGGCAAATGCCTAGAGAGTGATGCTGCAAGTAGGCTTGTTAGTCTTTTTTTTTTTTTAACATAAACTGAAAGTTTGCAGAGACAGCTCCTCTGCAGATGAAACTAATTAAGGGAAGTGATGTTTAGGAAGATGCCACAAAGATGCAAGGCAGAGAGCTTCAGAGGAGAGGAACGCAGCATATTTAAATGAGGAAGACACTTTATTACTTTGCTTTCAAAATATTCCCTTTTTTATGGTTTATTGCAAACTGTAAGTAGAGACGGCTTGAAGAAAACAAGGGATAGATAAGTAATTAGGTGGTTAAGTTGTCCTTGCTGGTGAGAGTGAAAGATCGCACTTAAGGAGTGAGACTGTACAGTCTCCCTCTACAGTAAGAAGACTTTGCCAACCCCTTCTCTGCCCCTACCAGGCTTTTGCCGTACACATGGTTGCTGCAGGTAACCATAGCACCAGTTAGTGAGGAAAAAAGTTACATGAAGAAAATTACCCTAGAAAGAAAAATCTCTCAATTATTGTTGTGAAACAAATTAACAGGTATAGTATAAGTTAAAACTGTCAGGACCCAGAATATGGGATCTAGAGGTGACAAAGAATCTGAAGTTGGACTCTAGTTCTTTCACTAGACTAGAATGACTGGAATGACTAGATACGAAATCGAATTTTTTCTTTTGTGTGAACCACATTACCAGAAGTATGTACAGAACACCATAAGGGATTCAAGGGAGACCATTATTAGAAAGTAAACCACTCAGTCATAGATCAGTTTCAGTGAGAGGAAAAGCTAAAAATGTTAAGCTGGCAGGGCGTGGTGGCGCATGCCTATAATCCTAGTACTTGGGAGGCTGAGACAGGAGGATCGCAGGGTCTAGGTCAGCCTTAGCAACTTAGTGAGTCTCTCAGCAACTTAGTGAGACCCTATTTCCGAATAAAAAATAAACTAGAGCTGGGGATGTAGCTCAGAAGTAGAAGGCCCCTGGGTTCAGTCAACCGCCAATACCACAAAAAAGAGGGAAAAAAAAGCCATCTAATTAAAATATATAAAATAAAAAATAAAAATGTTAAGCTGTAATCTGAAAAGTTAAAGCATGAGGATGGATCCCTGAAACTGTTCTTATGAAAAACTACAGCCACTATGATAATGAGCCTGGGTCCTAGATCTTAGGATGCTAGAACTAGTACTGCTCCTTTAAGATAGAAGGAGGAGCCAGACACAGTGGCCCATGCCTGTAATCACAGCAGTGCGGGAGGCTGAGGCAGGAGGATTGCAAGTTTGAGGTCATCCTCAGCAACTTAGCAAGACCCTGTCTCAAAATAAAATACATTTTTTTAAAAGGGCTGAGAATGAGCCCAGAAGTAGAAATGCCCCTGGGTTCAATCCCCAGTACCACACACACGCAAAAATATTATTAATTAAAAAAATAAATACAAGCCAGGCATGGTGATGCACACTTGTAATCCCAGTACTTGGGAGGCTGAGACCAGAGGATCTGTGTTCGCAGCCAGCCTCCGCTACTTAGTGAGGCCCTCTGCAACTTAGTGAGACCCTGTTTCAAAATAAATAATAAAAAATAGGGTTAGGGGTAGAGGTCAGAGGTAGAATGCCCCTGGATTCAATCCCCAGTACTGCCAAAAAAAAGTTAAAAAAAAAGCAGGAATCATAAGATGAGTTAAAATAAGCTTGTATATTTCAGTGTTTAGAGAGAATAAACCCACCAGGCTTGTTTTAAAGGTGAATTAAATCATTTAAATTCGGGATTTTTAACAGGAAAGGCTGTGTTTAACTTGATGTAAAATGGTGCAACAGAGAGAAAGTGATAAGGTAGGATCTGTGGGCAAATTCATTTCTTTTGGCTTCAGTGTTAAATTGAGGTGTGTTTCTAATTTTTTTTCCCCACAATTTTTATTTAAACTCAGGCTTCTGATGGAAGAGCTGGTGAATTTCATTGAAAGAGTGCCAAAGGCTCAGTCTGCCTCCTTGTGGAAGAATAAGGATATTCAGCGGTGAGGAACAGCCTCTCTTCCCATTGACTGTGTTCATTTGCTTCTTAATCATCATGCTTAAACATTAACCAGCTTAAGCCGGGCGTGGTGGCACACTCTTGTAATCCATGTAGTTGGGAGGCTGAGACTGGAGGATCGCAGGTTTGTGGCCAGCCTCAGCTACTTAGTGAGGCCCTCCACAACTTAGTGGGACCCTGTTTCAAAATAAAGAACAAAAAATAGGGCTGGGGGTGTAGCTCGGAGGTAGAATGCCCGTGTTCAATCCCCAGTACCACAAAAAAAAAAACATTGACCAGATTAGAATGAAAGATTCTCCCTATTATATGAAAGGATTACTTTTGTTGTTGTTAGTGGGGATTGAACCCAGGGGCATTCTACCCCCCCAAGCTCTACCCCCAGCCCTTTTTAGTTTTTATTTTGAAATAGGGTCTTGCTAAATTGCTGAGGGTCTTGATTCAAAATAAAAAATAAAAAGGGAGGGCTGGGGGTGTAGTTAGGAGAGAGAGTGCCCCTGGGTTCGATCCCCAGTACCAAAAAGAAAAAGAATATGTCTGAAGGTAGGAGTGAAAAGCACTGGTTAGAAGTGTAAAGGAGGCTACAAAGCAGCCGTTAGGGAGGCGAGAGGAAAGCCAAGTGGAAGCCAGCGGACAAAGGAAGTTTCCAAGAATACTGGCTGCCGGTAGACTCAGATGCTGCGATGCTGCAGAAATACCAAGGAAAATGAACGAGGCCCTTGGCTATGGAAATTTGGAATTGATGGACACACCCCGGGACCACAGTTGCAGTAGTGCGAGGACTGGAAACCAGATTGTGAGAGGTGATGTAAGCAGAAATGCCACGGGGGCGGGGAGACAGCTTGAGTTTGCCTCCGTGCTCTCTCACGTATATGGGCAACAGAGGACGGCTGTCAGTCTGAACACCCTGGATTTTCTCTAACCCTCGCAACTGCTGCCATCACCTCCCTCTGCACCTCCTCAGACCCAGCCTTCTGGGTCGAGAGCCTGGAGTTAAAACTGGTCTTTTGACTTCCTAGGTGGTTCACACACCATGACTCCTACCCAAGTCCACTTTTTCCCAGCTCTCTAGCCACTGACTTCTCTTTCCCTCTAGATCAATGATATTGGCGGCCATCTGCTCGTCTTTAGAATGTCCTAGTTCTTGCCAGTCTTCTTTCTACAGGAGTATGTATATATAGCTAGGAGAATATGCTTTGTTTTTCTATTGTGAGCATTTTGCAGCATGAGTCTCCTCTATGCATTTCTTTGTATGCGTGTTACTCACTTAATTCATATAGCACTCGATGTGTGCCGCACACTACTGAGTTATTTATGTAATCGTTTAACAACTCTGTGATATGAGTAGTGGTGTTACTACCAATTTATAGGCCAGAAAAACAGCACAGAGAAGGTGTAGCAACCTTGCCCAAGGTCAGCCCACTAGTGAGTGGCAGGGTCTGGCCTCCGACCCAGGCAGTCACCTGTGTGGCTGCAGAGTCCACACTCACCGCTTTGCTGGGCCACTCTTTGTGCACACACGCACACTTGCACCAGCCTCTGACTGTGTGCATGTGATCGATCGCCTTCTCCTATGGATACAGGGGAAAGTGTGTTCGTGCATGTTTTCTCCCAGGTTTTACGTATCTTCTGTATCCCCGTCTATCCCCTTGTTCGGGGATGCAGTGTGTGAGTCCTCTGGATGCACATTTAGGTCGGTCTTCTGTGTGTGTGAATGGCTTCCATGACCTGGTCCGTTCTCCCCTCCTCGTGTGGCATGCTCATTGTCAGCTCCCTTTTCTGTCACCTCTCACTATGCCACCTTTCCTCTTTTCTTTCCCGTCCCTTGTACACACATAGGATCGCATTTTCCTACATCTCCTAAGCCTTAGGACTTAGCCAGGTATAATCCCAGTGCTTGGGAGGCTGAGACAGGAGGATCGCAGGTTTGAGGACAGCCTCAGCAATGTAGCAAGACTCTCAGCAACTTAGTGAGACCCTGTCTCTAAATATAAAATTTTTTTAAAAGAACTGGGGGCAGCCGGGCGTGGTGGCACAAGCTTGTAATCCCAGTACTTTGGGAGGCGGACACCGGAGGATCCGGGTTCGCGGCCACCCTCAGCTCTCTAGCTGTCTCTCTCTCTCTTTCTCTCTCTCTCTCTCTCTCCTCTCTCTCTCTCTCTCTTTCTCTCTCTCTCTCTCTCTACTTAGTGAGGCCCTCCGCAACTTCGTGAGACACGGTTTCAAAATAAAGTATAAAAAATAGGGCAGAGGTAGAACGCCCCTGCGTTCAATCCCCGGTACCACAAAAAAAAAAAAAGGACTGGGGGTGAAGCTCGGAGGTAGAATGTCCCTGGGGTCAATCCCCAGTACCACACACACAAAAAAAGAAAACTTAGGACTTTGTTTTTTTCCCCACAGACTACGCATGCTTTGGCTCCCCTTACTTCCTCCTTTTAAATTTATGCCCTTTATAGTATTCTGCTGCAAATAGTTTTGGCACACCAGAAATGGTATTCAAAGGTCAGTATTTCCTGACTTCCCAAACCCTGGGCCAAGTCTTAGAAAGCCCCAAGTCCTCATTTGCCTCTTCTGTGACCTTGGGCAAAGCCCTTGGCAGTTTTCCTTTGCTTCCCATTCTTTGTAAAATATAAGACAATAACTGGCTCACAAAACAAAACAAAACAAAACGCCATCATGTATTAGGGAGAATGTGAATGAAACTTAAAGGAGAAGGGGTTGGGCAGGGGCCTGAAAGTTATCTCATAAGAGGCTAAGAGATCTCCCTTTTAAAAGAAGGCACTAGTTAAAATAAAACCTTGAATTTTCCATCTTGCCACCTGGTGGGCAAAAATTAGAAACCAAAAGCTAACATAGTGAAGCAAGGAGAGTAATGTGCACCATTGGAAAAGACGTCTCTCATTCTCCCTTTCCCTCCCTCTCTCCCTCCTAGTTTTTGTTTGTTTTGTTTATTGGTACTGGGGATTAAACCCAGGGGCATTTTACCTCTGGGCTATACCCCCAGCCCGTTTTGTTTTTTACTTTGAAACAGGATCTTGCTAAGTTGCTCAGGCTGTCCTCAAACCTGAAGTCCTCCTGTCTCAGCCTCCCAAATACTGGGATTACAGATGTGCACCAGTATGCCCAGCACCATCTTTCATTTTGACCCCGGTCAAGTATTATGTTTTGGCTTTTGAGCATGAGATAAGACTTATTGTTAGAGAAAGGGTAGAAAAAATATCAGAAAAAATATGCTGAGGCCTTAGACATACCAAGAATACCGTGTCCTTTTATTCCTGGATAAACTCAGCCTGAATATTAGAATTGGTATGTGTATTTGAACAGATATTTATTCTTTAGTCGGCATCAGAAAAAAAGGTTCTTTTGAAATATTCACCTAGAATTTAATGTTGGGCCAGAAAACTAAAAGGGGCCTTTCTTTAAGCAACATTTGTGTTGAAAGAGTCATGTCACCTTAAGGTTTCCCTGTCACAAGCCAGTTGATACCTAGTGTCCCAGAGAACTGTGGCATACTGCATTGAGAAACTCTGTTTTGTTTTTAGTTCACTGGAATTTTTCCCAGGCTATATAGGCTGCATGTGTGTGTGTGTATGTGTGTGTGTGTGTGTGTTTACCCTTAATCCCTGCACTTTCCCTGCCTAGTTCCTATGGAGTACAGGTCAGAGATTCACTTGCCTGCAGGGCTGGAAGGAAGGTACGAGGTGTGGGCCATTGGGGACTAGACAGGTGACCACACCACTCAAAGGGGCAGCAGAACACAGCTTCAGCCATTTGGAAACATGAGCCAATGGTTGCCAAATCTTTTTTTTTTTTTAAGAGAAACTAAAAACCTGAATGTCTTACACATGATTTTTTAAAATCTTTTACTTTGGAGGCTGAGACAGGAGGATCGTGGGTTCAAGGCCAGCCTCAGCTACTTAGTGAGGCCCTCCACAACTTAGCAAGACCCTGTTTCAAAATAAAGAATAAAAAATAGGGCTGGGGATATAGCTTGGAGGTAGAATGCCCCTGGGTTCAGTCTCCAGTACCACACCCAAAAAAAACGTTGGCTCATATATTAAAGCCCTATATGATCCAAGCAAATCCTCTGTTAACTGGATTTGAGACTCAAGCCCTCGGTTTTTACTTAGACTTAAAGCTTCCATAGGCACTCTCAAAGCAAATCTTGGTCAAGTGCTTAGAATTAATGCATCTTAATAGCATCAGTTGCTAATAAGACCATCATCTTAAAAATAACAGTAAATTAAAATTTTTCAAACTCTTTGGCCAAAAGAATCTGACAAATCCCCTTAAATCATTCAAAGTTGGTTCGAATTAGCATTTGATTTATTATGAGTATGTATACCAAAAAAAAACTATTACTCTTGCTTTTGACAGTTGTGCGACTTCCTGCCTCCGTTGACACTACTCCTTGAGATTTATTTCGAAGAGGGTAGCCATCCTTCTTCCTAGTTTTGACACTGTGCTTTTCTCGTCTTGAAAAGAGATGGATTTTGAAGGGAAGGAAAATCCCTTGCAATGTAATTTTGAGTCTCTGACTTTTCAAAGTTTAGGTTTTTAATTGAAAATTTTAAAGCAAAATTTCCACTTAAGAAAGTAATCCAGCCTCTGCTATTTTTATATAAAGCTAGCATTTTGGGGGGGATATACTGGGGATTAAACCCAGGGGCATTCTACCTCCAAGCTACACCCCCAGCCCTATTTTACTTTCTCATTTTGAAACAGGGTCTCACTAAGTTCCAGAAGGCCTAGCTGAGTTGCTGAGGATAGCTGCAAACCTATGATCCTCCTGTCTCAGCCTCCCAAGTACTGGGATTACAGGTATGCGCCACCACACCCAGCTTATAGCATTTTTATAAATTAGAAATCCACAGTAATAATTGAAGATAATTTGTTACAAGATATTGTCATAATCCTCGTATAAACATTAAGGAATTAAGCATTGAACTTAGAAAATGCACATTAAAGTTGATGCTCCCCTGCTCTGACACTCCTTGGCTATTTATGGAGGAGTTTATCAGGCCTAACTCTATAATTGGAAGAAAATTTACAAGTATGGGCTTAGAGGTCAAATAGACTGGTGTTTAGATTTCAGAAGCTTCTTAGTAGCTATACCAATTTATTTCTTGTGGGCTCTTTTTCCCTGTTTATAAGATAGAATGCTAGCAACTGCACAGGGTTCTTGTGAGAACGAAATGAGCACTGAGTGAAGTCCTTAGAACAGCGCAGGGAGCAGGTGCTCAGTGATGCCAGAGTCCTTGTCCCCTTTGACAGGATTCTTGGGTCGCGTGCCCTCCTTTCAGGAACCAGAACCATCGGCCTCGCAAGACTAACTTATCTTCAGACACTGTGTTTCCTTCTGAAAGCACTGTGGTCAAGTGGACAGAAGGAAGCTGTTTTCTAACCCCACTGTTGTCTCTACTTAGCACTGTCATCCAGACTCTTTGAGACCCAGTCTCCTTTCCTGTAAAATAAGAGAACGGAATTCAACTATCTCTAAGTCTACTTAACGCTGTAGTTAAAAAGACGTCCAAGGGCGGCTCCTTGCAGTGGGTCCTCACAGAGTGGCAGTACTTTGATGGAGTCATCACAGCCCGTTCAGTCTTGTGATCCCAGACACCTGGTCGTTTCATTTCACTCAGAGTTGTTGAGCATGTGAGGGACTGAGTTGTGCTAACCAGACTCCCAAGCTGCTGTGTACTGGGGAACAAATCCACTTAGGAGATCAAATTATAAATACATTTTTTCGATAACCATAGAATTAAAACAGAGATAGTTTGGGTACTCTCAGGAGTTGTTCTTGCCGTGCTTTAGTAGCTAAAGCGATTGCCTTTGTTCTCTCTAGAGATTGTCTGCTGCAAAGATGAGGGATTATAATCTAGTTTCAGGTTAATATTGAGAAGTGCTTGATTTTGAGGCTCCACTTTTAGTAAACTCCATATAGAGCATCTGATTCCTCCCCATCTACCCCTCCTGCATGTGTGTTAAGTGCTCTTTGCTGTTAAGAGGGGGAAATCTTTCTGCTCCTCATATTCTTTGTATTCTGCTCTTAAACTAACTTTGTTCATTCATTCAACAAATACTTAGAACTCTATCAGTGTTCTGCTTATCAGCTTTTAAGCTGAAGGGTGTAGGAGGAGGCAGCAGAGCTCTGGCATGATGTCAGAACACTGGGAAAGGAGTTTATTAGGCACTCAGGTGTGATAAGAGCAAAACGAAGCAGTGGAATCTTTTAGAAAGAACATATGAAAAATTTAGACTATGAGGACTTGACTTTGATAAATTAGAAAGCCAGAAAAAACAGAACTAGTTCCCTCTGGGTTTCCTTAGCCTACTTATCCTAAATCAGCCAATAATCCTAATGGCTTTAAATGGCTCTGTAAATGGCTCACATTACAACCTCGCATAAACATAAGGAGAGCTTTAGGGAAAGCTAAGTTAGTCAGGATGCTCGGGAATAGAAGGAAGTAATGACAGAGTGACTCAGTATCTAGAAAGAGTGAGAGAGAGTGTTAGCAAGCTGGCGTGGTAGTGCACACCTGTAATCCCAGTACGGGGGAGGCTGAGACACAAGGGTCAAGGGTTTGAGACCAGTCTTAGCAACTTAAACCATGTTACAAAATAAAAAAAGTAAAAAGGGCTAGGGGTATAGCTCAGAGGTCGAATGCCGTTGTGTTCAGTCCCCCATCCTGAAAGAAAGGAAGGAAGGGAAGAAAGAAGGAAAGAAACACTTGGGCTAGGGGGTGGCACAGTGGTAGTTTGCCTAGTATTCACAAGGCCCTGGTTTCAATCTCCAGCACCACACAACAAACAAAAATAGAGCTCAAATAGAAATGCTCTACATTACATTAAGATATATATGATAAGCCCTACAACAACTATAAGAAAATAACTACAACAGTGAAAATCATAAAAGACATTAAAAGGCTACATCAGAAAATACTCAGAGGAACAAAAGAGACATGAGACATACAGAAAATAAAAGTTAAGTTGGCAGATGTAGTCCAGTTTTACCAGTAATAAATGTGAATGGACTGAACAATCAGATGGGAGTGATTATCGGGCTGGATTTTAAAAGAACAAAATCCAGCTATATGCTGGATAAACAAAACAGAATAGAAAAAAATAGAAAAATTTAGTTAAATCGAAAGGTGTTTTTAATCAATAAAATTAGCAAACCTTTAATTAAGCTGACCAAGAAAAAAGAGAAAACTCAAATTACTTAAATCAGAAATGAATGAGAGACTATAGTACCAACCTTACAAAAATGAAAATGATTGTAAAGGAATCCTATGAATAGTCATATGTCAATAA